>NW_022638970.1:0-180000 GCF_010993605.1 Petromyzon marinus | reverse complement strand
GCAGAAGCAGCAGCAGCAGAAGCAGCAGCAGCAGCAGAAGCAGCAGAAGCAGCAGCAGCAGCAGCAGAAGCAGCAGCAGCAGCAGAAGCAGCAGCAGCAGAAGCAGCAGAAGCAGCAGCAGAAGCAGCAGAAGCAGCAGCAGAAGCAGCAGCAGAAGCAGCAGCAGCAGAAGCAGCAGCAGCAGAAGCAGCAGCAGCAGAAGCAGCAGCAGCAGAAGCAGCAGCAGCAGAAGCAGCAGAAGCAGCAGCAGCAGAAGCAGCAGAAGCAGCAGCAGCAACAGAAGCAGCAGCAGCAGCAGCAGCAGAAACAGCAGCAGCAGAAGCAGCAGCAGCAGAAGCGCAGCAGCAGAAGCAGCAGCAACAGAAGCAGCAGCAGCAGCAGAAGCAGCAGCAGCAGAAGCAGCAGCAGAAGCAGCAGCAGCAGAAGCAGCAGCAGCAGAAGCAGCAGCAGCAGAAGCAGCAGCAGCAGAAGCAGCAGCAGCAGAAGCAGCAGAAGCAGCAGAAGCAGCAGCAGCAGAAGCAGCAGCAGCAGCAGCAGCAGCAGCAGCAGCAGCAGCAGAAGCAGCAGCAGCAGAAGCAGCAGCAGCAGAAGCAGCAGCAGAAGCAGCAGCAGCAGAAGCAGCAGCAGCAGAAGCAGCAGCAGCAGAAGCAGCAGCAGCAGAAGCAGCAGCAGCAGAAGCAGCAGCAGCAGAAGCAGCAGCAGAAGCAGCAGCAGCAGAAGCAGCAGCAGCAGAAGCAGCAGCAGCAGAAGCAGCAGCAGCAGCAACAGAAGCAGCAGCAGCAGAAGCAGCAGCAGCAGAAGCGCAGCAGCAGCAGAAGCAGCAGCAGCAGCAGCAGAAGCAGCAGCAGCAGTAGCAGCAGCAGCAGGAGCAGCAGCAGAAGCAGCAGCAGCAGAAGCAGCAGCAGCAGAAGCAGCAGCAGCAGAAGCAGCAGCAGTAGCAGCAGCAGCAGAAGCAGCAGCAGCAGTAGAAGCAGCAGAAGCAGCAGCAGCAGAAGAGCAGCAGCAGCAGAAGCAGCAGCAGCAGAAGCAGCAGAAGCAGCAGCAGCAGAAGCAGCAGAAGCAGCAGCAGAAGCAGCAGCAGAAGCAGCAGCAGAAGCAGCAGCAGCAGCAGCAGAAGCAGCAGCAGCAGAAGCAGCAGCAGCAGAAGCAGCAGCAGCAGAAGCAGCAGAAGCAGCAGAAGCAGAAGCAGCAGAAGCAGCAGCAGCAACAGAAGCAGCGCAGCAGCAGCAGAACAGCAGCAGAAGCAGCAGCAGCAGAAGCAGCAGCAGAAGAAGCAGCAGCAACAGACAGAAGCAGCAGCAGCAGAAGCAGCAGCAGCAGAAGCAGCAGCAGAAGCAGCAGCAGCAGAAGCAGCAGCAGCAGAAGCAGCAGCAGCAGAAGCAGCAGCAGCAGAAGCAGCAGCAGCAGAAGCAGCAGCAGCAGAAGCAGCAGCAGCAGAAGCAGCAGCAGCAGAAGCAGCAGAAGCAGCAGAAGCAGCAGCAGCAGAAGCAGCAGCAGCAGAAGCAGCAGCAGAAGCAGCAGCAGCAGAAGCAGCAGAGCAGAAGCAGCAGCAGCAGAAGCAGCAGCAGCAGAAGCAGCAGCAGCAGAAGCAGCAGCAGAAGCAGCAGCAGCAGAAGCAGCAGCAGCAGAAGCAGCAGCAGCAGAAGCAGCAGCAGCAGAAGCAGCAGCAGCAGAAGCAGCAGCAGCAGAAGCAGCAGCAGCAGAAGCAGCAGCAGCAGAAGCAGCAGCAGCAGAAGCAGCAGCAGCAGAAGCAGCAGCAGAAGCAGCAGCAGCAGAAGCAGCAGCAGCAGAAGCAGCAGCAGCAGAAGCAGCAGCAGCAGAAGCAGCAGCAGCAGAAGCAGCAGCAGCAGAAGCAGCAGCAGCAGAAGCAGCAGCAGCAGAAGCAGCAGCAGCAGAAGCAGCAGCAGCAGAAGCAGCAGCAGCAGCAGAAGCAGCAGCAGCAGAAGCAGCAGCAGCAGAAGCAGCAGCAGCAGAAGCAGCAGCAGCAGAAGCAGCAGCAGCAGAAGCAGCAGCAGCAGAAGCAGCAGCAGCAGAAGCAGCAGCAGCAGAAGCAGCAGCAGCAGAAGCAGCAGCAGCAGAAGCAGCAGCAGCAGAAGCAGCAGCAGCAGAAGCAGCAGCAGCAGAAGCAGCAGCAGCAGAAGCAGCAGCAGCAGAAGCAGCAGCAGCAGAAGCAGCAGCAGCAGAAGCAGCAGCAGCAGAAGCAGCAGCAGCAGAAGCAGCAGCAGCAGAAGCAGCAGCAGCAGAAGCAGCAGCAGCAGCAGCAGCAGCAGCAGCAGCAGCAGCAGCAGAAGCAGCAGCAGCAGAAGCAGCAGCAGCAGAAGCAGCAGCAGCAGAAGCAGCAGCAGCAGAAGCAGCAGCAGCAGAAGCAGCAGCAGCAGAAGCAGCAGCAGCAGAAGCAGCAGCAGCAGAAGCAGCAGCAGCAGAAGCAGCAGCAGCAGAAGCAGCAGCAGCAGAAGCAGCAGCAGCAGAAGCAGCAGCAGCAGAAGCAGCAGCAGCAGAAGCAGCAGCAGCAGAAGCAGCAGCAGCAGAAGCAGCAGCAGCAGAAGCAGCAGCAGCAGAAGCAGCAGCAGCAGAAGCAGCAGCAGCAGAAGCAGCAGCAGCAGAAGCAGCAGCAGCAGAAGCAGCAGCAGCAGAAGCAGCAGCAGCAGAAGCAGCAGCAGCAGAAGCAGCAGCAGCAGAAGCAGCAGCAGCAGAAGCAGCAGCAGCAGAAGCAGCAGCAGCAGCAGAAGCGTCCTCCACACACACACACGTAGAGTGGGGAGGGGCTGTGTGGGAGGGGTGGGGCGGGTGGGGGGGGGTGGGGCTGGGTGGGGGAGGGGTGGGGCTGGGTGGGGTGGGGGAGGGGCTGGGTGGGGGAGGGGTGGGGCTGGGTGGGGGAGGGGCTGGGTGGGGTGGGGGAGGGGCTGGGTGGGGTGGGGGAGGGGCTGGGTGGGGTGGGGAGGGGCTGGGTGGGGTGGGGGAGGGCTGGGTGGGGTGGGGGAGGGGCTGGGTGGGGTGGGGAGGGGCAGGGTGGGGGAGGGGCGGGTGGGGGAGGGGCTGGTGGGGGAGGGGCTGGGTGGGGGGTGGTTGAGGGGCTGGGGGTGGGGGGAGGGGCTGGGTGGGTGGGGGAGGGGCTGGGTGGGTGGGGGAGGGGCTGGGTGGGGTGGGGGAGGGGCTGGGTGGGTGGGGGAGGGGCTGGGTGGTGGGTGGGGGAGGGGCTGGGTGGGTGGGGGAGGGGCTGGGTGGGGTGGGGGAGGGGCTGAGTGGGGGTGGGGGAGGCTGGGTGGGGGTGGGGAGGGGCTGGGTGGGGGTGGGGGAGGGGCTGGGTGGGTGGTTGAGGGGCTGGATGGGGGGTGGTTGAGGGGCTGGATGGGGGGTGGGAGGGGCTGGGTGGGTGGTTGAGGGGCTGGGTAGGTGGTTGAGGGGCTGGTCACCCCGTGGTGCCCCCCCTTATAAAACTGAACGTTTCACCAACTCACGCCAGCCGTGTGCCCGCCCTCACAGTCCGCCATATTGTTGTGTAACGCACCACCACGTGGTGGTGCCGCCGGTGTTGACCCTGGCCATTGACCGAGCAACCCGACGTTCCTGCAGCTCCTCCCTCCGCAGGAGGACGTGTTGTATACCAGAGGATGAGTGTGACTGTGTGTGTGACTGTGTGTGTGACTGTGTGTGTGACTGTGTGTGTGACTGTGTGTGTGTGTGACTGTGTGTGTGTGACAGACCTCCCCAGACACCCTGGATGACAGAGGAGTTGTTCAGGATGGTTGAGAAAAAGCGACAGGCCCACTGTCATCGGCTACAGAATCCCACGTCAGAGAATGAGGAGGCTTACCGCAGCCTTCGCTCGGAGGTTCGGAGAGCTGTGAGGCGCTGCAAGGATGGGTGGTGGTCGCGGGTTGCTGAGGAGATGGAGTCTGCCTCAGTGGCCCGTGATCACAAATCGCTATTTAACTCCATCAAAAAAGTAACCTGCAGCGCCAACCTATTACCATCATTAGGGGAAAAAACGGTGATCCAATTTCCGACCCCCAGGAACAGGTTCGCAGATTTGCTGAGCATTTCTGTGAGGTCCTGGGGGAGGGAAAATCCCACAGCCAGGAAAACATCGTGGCACAAAGTGAGGATGACCCTGCTGAGGCTGCGGTGCCTCAAATATTGGATGAAGTCACCCCCTGTGAGTGGCTGGCTGAGGTGCCATCTGCTGAGGAAGTATTGAAGGCGATCCGGAGTCTGAGACCAGGAAAGGCAGCGGGCAGAGATGATCTCCCAAGCGAAATGCTGAGGGAGGGTGGCGTTTGTGCACAGACTGCCCTATATGACATCATAACAACAGTCTGGACCACTGGACGGGTTCCGCAGGATTGGAAGGATGCCCTGGTGGTCCCCCTTTTTAAGAAGGGGGACCGCACAGACTGTAACAACTACAGGGGTATCTCACTCCTCAGTGTGCCGGGAAAGGTCCTGGCAAGGATTATTCAGCATCGCCTTGCCAGGCACGCTGAGGAGAGGCTTGCGGAGCCCCAATGCGGTTTCAGGGAAAGGGCGGTCCTGCACAGATGCCATATTTTCTGTCCGTCTGCTACAGCAGAGGTGTAGGGAATTCCAACAAGACCTACATCTCTGCTTTATTGACCTGGTCAAGGCCTATGATACCATCAGTAGGCCTGGGCTCTGGGTCGTTCTTCGTGCTTTTGGAGTACCTGACCCTCTCACGATCATTAAGGACCTTCATGATGGTGAGCGGGCCCGGGTAAAACTACGTGGCACGGGAGTCAGAGCCATTCCCTGTACACCTTGGGGTGCGACAGGGATGTCCTCTGGCTCCCACATTATTTAACATCTATTTTGACCACGTAGTTCGTGAAGCCTTCAATAGCTGTACCGGGGGAATCTCCATATGGTCAGATATAATGGGAGGCTAATCGATGCCCGGTGTGCGGTCAAGGGATGGCTTCCCTATTGCTCAAACCACGTTATGTATGCTGATGACTTGGTAATAGCTGCTCAGTCAGAGGAGGAGTTGCAGACGCTGCTGCTGAGACTGGAGCGTGCCACTAAGAGGTGGGGCCTTACCATCAGCCCCACCAAAACTAAGCACCTGCCTGGGTATTTTGGTACCATCGGTACACTCCACCCCCACAACTCCCAATCGGTGATGGGGCAGTTGTGGAGAGAGTGGAGAGTTTCCCATACCTGGGCAGTGTGCTTATGACTGGCTCCAGTTTAACAGCAGAGGTCTCACTCCGAATCAGTCGAGCGGCAATATCTTTTCATCGGTTGCGTAACGCTGTGTGGAAGCTACCTGGTCTGTCCGCTCCGCACTAAGCTTCAGGTCTTCTCGGCCACGGTCATTCCCTCCCTTCTCTACGCTTGCGAAAACGTGGACCCCCCTAATGGAACATCTTCGCCGGTTAGAAAACATTTAGGCTGACCTGCCTACGATCCATCCTGGGTTTAACCAGACTGGATTGTGTGAGGAGCTGCACAAATCCTTGAAAGATCTGGCAGGGTCCCATCGTGAGCTCCTCCGGCAGGCAAGGCTGCGATGGCTGGGTCATGTAGCCCGCATGCCCAGCCACCGCATGCCGAAACAGCTTTTGTTTGGCCGGATTGAGGGGGCTAAGCGGGCGCGGCACGGGCTAGAGAAGAGATGGAGTGATGTGGTACAGGAGGACGTGGAGCTGAGTGGACTTGCCGATGACTGGTACCAGCGGAGTCCAAGATCGGCCCTCTGTGGAGGAGGCTCGTGGAAGGATGCTACTGGGCAGTTGGAGGCAGTCGCCCTCCAACAACAACGGAGGGCGGAGGAGCGACGCTCACAACAGCGAGCGGAGCGCCGGGTGGCTAAAGCACAGCAGGTTGGCACAGTAGGGGGGCACAGGTGGTGCATCAGCCAGTCATCTCAGTCAGTCGACCCGTGGCACCTGGGTCTGCCCCGTGACCTCCTGCCAGCGGGCGTTCGACACTTCACGTGGCCTCAGGGGGCACATAGCCTGGCACAAGCGTCGTGGTGACGTCACCGCCACTTAGTGGCGAATGGCGGTTGTTGTTGTTGTGTGTGACTGTGTGTGTGTGACTGTGTGTGTGACTGTGCCTGTGTGTGACTGTGTGTGTGTGACTGTGTGTGTGACTGTGTGTGTGCCTGTGTGTGACTGTGTCTGTCTGTGTGTGTGTGACTGTGTGTGTGACTGTGTGTGTGTGTGACTGTGTGTGTGTGACTGTGTGTGTGTGTGACTGTGAAAGTGTGTGTATGACTGTGTCTGTGTGTGTGACTGTGTGTGACTGTGTGTGTGACTGTGTGTGTGACTGTCTGTGTGTGTGACTATCTGTGTGTGTGACTGTCTGTGTGTCTGTGTGTGTGTCTGTGTGTGTGACTGTGTGTGTGTGTGTGAGTGTTGTTGGGTGACTGTGAAAGTGACTGTGTGTGTGACTGTGTGTGTGTGTCTGTGTGTGTGACTGTGTGTGTGACTGTGTGTGTGTGTCTGTATGTGTGACTGTGTGTGTAACTGTGTGTGTGACTGTGTGTGTGACTGTGAAAGTGACTGTGTGTATGACTGTGTCTGTGTGTGACTGTGTGTGTCTGTTATGTATACCGATGATCTGGTAATTGCTGCTCACTCAAAGGATGAGTGTGACTGTGTGTGTGTGACTGTGCCTGTGTGTGACTGTGTCTGTGTGTGACTGTGTGTGACTGTGTGTGTGACTGTGTGTGTGTGTCTGTATGTGTGACTGTGTGTGTGACTGTGTGTGTGACTGTGTGTGTGTGTGACTGTGAAAGTGACTGTGTGTATGACTGTGTCTGTGTGTGACTGTGTGTGTCTGTTATGTATACCGATGATCTGGTAATTGCTGCTCACTCAAAGGATGAGTGTGACTGTGTGTGTGTGTGACTGTGCCTGTGTGTGACTGTGTCTGTGTGTGACTGTGTGTGACTGTGTGTGTGACTGTGTGTGTGTGTCTGTGTGTGTGTCTGTGTGTGACTGTGTGTGTGTCTGTGTGTGTGTGTCTGTGTGTGACTGTGTGTGTGTCTGTGTGTGTGACTGTGCCTGTGTGTGACTGTGTCTGTGTGTGACTGTGTGGTGTCTGTGTGTGTCTGTGTGACTGTGTGTGACTGTGTGTGTCTGTGTGTGTCTGTGTGTGTGACTGTGTCTGTGTGTGTCTGTGTGACTGTGTGTGTGACTGTGTGTGTCTGTGTGACTGTGTGTGGACTGTGTGTGTGTCTGTGTGACTGTGTCTGTGTGTGTCTGTGTGTGTGTGACTGTGAAAAGTGTCTGTGTGTGTCTGTGTGTGTCTGTGTGTGACTGTGTGTGTGTGTGACTGTGTGTGTGACTGTGTCTGTGTGTCTGTGTGTGTGTCTGTGTGTGTGTCTGTGTGTGTGACTGTGTGTGTATGACTGTGTGTGTGACTGTGTGTGTATGACTGGGTGTGTGTCTGTGTGTGTGTGTGTGTGTGTGTCTGTGTGTGACTGTGTGGTGTGTGACTGTGTCTGTGTGTGTCTGTGTGTGTGTCCTGTGTATGACTGTGTCTGTGTATGACTGTGTCTATGTGTCTGTGTGTGTGGACTGTGTGTTTTGTGACTGTATGAATGTTCGAACGCTCACTGCAGAGGAGAGGCTGCCACTCCTCTGTAGGGAGCTGGACCGGTACCCGCCTGGATCTATGCGGCATTCAGGAGGTCCGGTGGACCGGCTCTGGCTCCTGCCACCATGAGGGGTGGACAGTCCTCTACTCGGGGCAGCAGACTGCCAAACAACAGGGTGTGGGTCTTCTTTTGAACAAAAGAATGAAGGGGGCGTGGGAGCGTGGCGGTGAGGGTGTGGGAAGCTGTAAGCCCCAGGCTACTTTGGGCTCGCCTTCCCATCAACCGGAGGCGAGGAATGGTGGTCGTGGTTACTTATGCCCCCACCGAAGATGAACATCCGTGGGGGATGCAGGCAAAGCCGATGAGTCAGATGCCTTCTATGACCTCCTGTCACAGGTGCTGGCTAAAGTGGCCCCTCGGGATAGAGTCATCATGTTGGGTGACTTCAATGCCCGAGTTGGTCATGATAACTGGCACCTGGTCTGGAGTGATTGGAGGGCATGGTCCAGATCAGCTCAATAACAAAGGTAGGAGGCTGCTAGATTTTTGTGCAGCCCATGGGCTTGTAATTACCAACACGCTGTTCTGGCATCGGCGTATCCACACAACATCATGGATGCATGCCGGGTCCAAGCAAGAACATCTGTTGGACTACATAGTGACGGACCAGCGAATGCGAGCCCATGTCCTTGACACCAGGACCTACCGTGGAGCTGATCTGCCCTCTGATCATCGACTTGTCATCTGTAAGATGCGCCTGCCATTCTTCCACTCCGGTGGTGGGTGTACACCCAGGACCCCATTCCAACATAAAGTGGCCTGGTCTCAGTTATCTGATGAAAGTTGCAAGCGAGAATTTCATCATCACTTGTTGCTTGGGGTTGGCATCGTCCCCGACTCCTCCTGATGTCGAGGGTAAATGGGCGAGGTTTAGGACTGTGGACTCATGCAGCTGCAATGGCTGCTTTGGGTACGCGGTCCAGACCTCCCCAGAGACCCTGGCTGACAGAGGAGGTGTTCAGGATGGTTGAGAAAAAGCGACAGGCCCACTGTCATCGGCTACAGAATCCCACGTCAGAGAATGAGGAGGCTTACCGCAGCCTTCGCTCGGAGGTTCGGAGAGCCGTGAGGCGCTGCAAGGATGGGTGGTGGTCGCGGGTTGCTGAGGAGATGGAGTCTGCCTCAGTGGCCCGTGATCACAAATCTCTATTTAACTCCATCAAAAAATAACCTGGGGAAAAAACGGTGATCCAATCTCCGACCCCCACGAACAGGTTCGCAGATTTTGCTGAGCATTTCTGTGAGGTCCTGGGGGAGGGAAAATCCCTCAGCCAGGAAAACATCGTGGCACAAAGTGAGGATGACCCTGCTGAGGCTGCGGTGCCTCAAATATTGGAAGAAGTCACCCCCTGTGAGTGGCTGGCTGAGGTGCCATCTGCTGAGGAAGTATTGAAGGCGATCCGGAGTCTGAGACCAGGAAAGGCAGCGGGCAGAGATGATCTCCCAAGCGAAATGCTGAGGGAGGGTGGCGTTTGTTCACAGACTGCCCTATATGACATCATAACAACAGTCTGGACCACTGGACGGGTTCCGCAGGATTGGAAGGATGCCCTGGTGGTCCCCCTTTTTAAGAAGGGGGACCGCACAGACTGTAACAACTACAGGGGCATCTCACTCCTCAGTGTGCCGGGAAAGGTCCTGGCAAGGATTATTCAGCATCGCCTTGCCAGGCACGCTGAGGAGAGGCTTGCGGAGGCCCCAATGCGGTTTCAGGAAAGGGCGGTCCTGCACAGATGCCATATTTTCTGTCCGTCTGCTACAGCAGAGGTGTAGGGAATTCCAACAAGACCTACATCTCTGCTTTATTGACCTGGTCAAGGCCTATGATACCATCAGTAGGCCTGGGCTCTGGGTCGTTCTTCGTGCTTTTGGAGTACCTGACCCTCTGCTCACGATCATTAAGGACCTTCATGATGGTGAGCGGGCCCGGGTAAAACTACGTGGCCGGGAGTCAGAGCCATTCCCTGTACACCTTGGGGTGCGACAGGGATGTCCTCTGGCTCCCACATTATTTAACATCTATTTTGACCACGTAGTTCGTGAAGCCTTCAATAGCTGTACCGGGGAATCTCCATATGGTACAGATATAATGGGAGGCTAATCGATGCCCGGGTGCGGTCAAGGGATGGCTCCCTATTGCTCAACCACGTTATGTATGCTGATGATTTGGTAATAGCTGCTCAGTCAGAGGAGGAGTTGGAGACGCTGTTGCTGAGACTGGAGCGTGCCACTAAGAGGTGGGGCCTTACCATCAGCCCCACCAAAACTAAGCACCTGCCTGGGTATTTTGTACCATCGGACACTCCACCCCCACAACTCCAATCGGTGATGGGGCAGTTGTGGAGAGAGTGGAGAGTTTCCCATACCTGGGCAGTGTGCTTATGACTGGCTCCAGTTTAACAGCAGAGGTCTCACTCCGAATCAGTCCGAGCGGCAATATCTTTTCATCGGTTGCGTAACGCTGTGTGGAAGCTACCTGGTCTGTCGCTCCGCACTAAGCTTCAGGTCTTCTCGGCCACGGTCATTCCCTCCCTTCTCTACGCTTGCGAAACGTGGACCCCCCTAATGGAACATGGAAACATTTAGGCTGGCCTGCCTACGATCCATCCTGGGTTTAACCAGACTGGATTGTGGTGAGGAGCTCACAAATCTTGAAAGATCTGGGCAGGGTCCCATCGGTGAGCTCCTCCAGCAGGCAAGGCTGCGATGGCTGGGTCATGTAGCCCGCATGCCCAGCCACCGCATGCCGAAACAGCTTTGTTTGGCCGGATTGAGGGGGCTAAGCGGGCGCGGCACGGGCTAGAGAAGAGATGGAGTGATGTGGTACAGGAGGACGTGGAGCTGAGTGGACTTGCCGATGACTGGTACAGCGGTGTCAAGATCGGCCTCTGTGGAGGAGGCTCGTGAAGGATGCTACTGGGCAGTTTGGAGGCAGTCGCCCTCCAACAACAACGGACGGCGGAGGAGCGACGCTCAAAACAACGAGCGGAGCGCCGGGTGGCTAAAGCACAGCAGGTTGGCACAGTAGGGGGCACAGGTGGTGCATCAGCCAGTCATCTCAGTCAGTCGACCCGTGGCACCTGGGTCTGCCCGTGACCTCTGCCAGCGGGCGTTCGACACTTCACGTGCCTCAGGGTGCACATAGCCTGGCACAAGCGTCGTGGTGACGTCACCACCGCCACTTATTGGCGAATGGCGGTTGTTTGTTGTGTGTCTGTGTGTGTGTGTGACGGTGCCTGTGTGTGACTGTGTCTGTGTGTGTCGTGTGTGTGTGACTGTGAAAGTGACTGTGTCTGTGTGTGGTCTGTGTGACTGTGTGTTGTGTGACTGTGGTGGTGTGACTGTGTCTGTGTGTGTCTGTGTGTGTGACTGTGTGTGTGACTGTGTGTGTATGACTGTTTGTGTATGACTGTGTGTGGTGACTGTGTGTGTATGACTGGGTGTGTGTCTGTGTGTGACTGTGTGTGTGTGTGACTGTGTCTGTGTGTGTCTGTGTGTGTGTATGACTGTGTTTGTGTGTCTGTGTGTGTGACTGTGTGTGTGTGACTGTGTGTGTGTCATGTATGCCGATGATCTGGTAATTGCTGCTCACTCAGAGGATAAAGTTGGAGGCGCTGCTGCTGCTGCTGAACCTGGAGCTTGCCACCAAGAGGTGGCGCCTTACACCATCAGCCCCACCAAAACTCAGCACCTGCCTGGGTATCTTGTGCCATCAAACACCTCGACACAGCTCCCCATTGGTGAGTTGTGGAGAAGTCTCCCATACCTGGGCAGTGTGCTCATGACCACCTCCGACAGGCAGAGGTTCTGTTCATATTCTTTGATTCTTTCGGTGAAGTAAGGTAGAAAAAGCAAGTGAATACAAATGAAACACTGGTGTGGACTGTAGCAATGGTTATTAACCTCGGTGAGTATACTGGCAGTCTATAATGTAGACTGTAGCCTATTTATTAACCTCGGTGAGTGTACTGGCAGTCTATAATGTAGACTGCAGCAATGGTTATTAAGCTGGGTGAGCGTACTGGCAGTCTATAATGTAGACTTATTATTGGTTCTTTGAATAATGAAAATAAAATGTTAGTTCATAAGCTTTGCGAGGCCATCTTGGTAAGGGGCAAGTTCCAATGTTAATTGATACACTTTGGGTGGCCATCTTGGTAAGGGTGAATCCCAGTGTTAATTGATATGCTTCATTTGGCCATCTTGGTAAGGGGCGAGTTCCAATTTTAATTGATAAGCTTCACGTGGCCATCTTCGTAAGGGGGCAAGTTTCAATGTTGATATGCATGTGGCCATCTTGGTAAGGGGTGAGTTCGTGTTGATACGCTTCATGTGGCCATCTTCGTAAGGGGCAAGTTCCGAAGTTGATACGCTTCACGTGGCCATCTTGGTGAGGTGCGAATTCCAATGTTAATTGATACACTTCACGTGGCCATCTTGGTAAGGGGGGCGAGTTCCAATGTTAATTGATAAGCTTCGCATGGCTATATTATCTTGGTCAGGGGGCGAGTTCCAATGCAGATTAACGCTTCGCGTGGCCATCTTGGTAAGGGGGTGAGAGTCCCAGTGTTAATTAATACGCTTCGCGTGGCCATCTTGGTAAGGGGTGAGTTTCAATATAAAACCATCCGTGGCAAAGAGCTTCACAGCATACTCTTGGGTTCTTTCGGTAAAGTCATCACGTGGGTATAAAATAAATGACGACGTTTCGCGCGCAACACAAGCGTCCAGAAGGGCTGCTGCGACAAGAGGCTTTATAGGCAAGAGAAGGGGGAGGAGCCAGGGAGGGTTGGGGGGGGGGTTGGGGGGGGTGGAGGCTACAAGTTAAGCAAAAAATGCCGGGGCCGGGTGTGGAAGTGGGCGTGGCTGGGAGGGGAAGTGGGGCGGGGCTGAGAGGGGGAGTGGGCGGGGCTGGGAAGTGGGCGGGGCTGGGAGGGGGAAGTGGGCGGGGCTGGGAGGGGAAGTGGGCGGGGCTGGGAGTGGAAGTGGGCGGGGCTGGGAGGGTTAGCAAACTGGAGACGCGGATATGAAGGCAACGCCATAAAAGCAGTTAAGGTTTTAAAGCTGGTCATAACATCCTTCCAATGATTGCTCAATCTGTATCCATCATCCCGGTTGAAGTCGCCGTCTGTGTTTATACATCTGGACGGCTTCATGAACAAACCTTTGATGGTAGCCCGAAGGTTTGCAGAGCCCACTTGGCCCCGGAGAAGAAAAAAAAAATAACGATATTGTGAGAGCCTGCAGCGTTATAGCAATGGTCGGCCACGGCCGAGGTATTGGTTCTGCCGTGTTTCAGATCTGCCTTGTGCTCGCGAACATGGTCCGAGACATGTCGCTTCGTCTCCCCAGCGTAACAATCACCACAGGTGCAACTTAGTTCGCAGACTCCAGGGTATGGCACGTCGGGAATGACATCTTTCACGGATGGGATTAGATCACGGACTTTTGTGTGCTGTACTGAATCGGACCCTGGATCTTGTGTTTGCTCAAGAATTTTGCAAAATCTTTTTGGTAACGCCTGCTATGCATGGTAACGTGATGGTTTTGATCGGGTTCTCAGGATGTCGTTTCTCCACGGTTGGAGAAACAGCTTTGCGGATAACGCGGTCCGAATATCCATTCATCTTGAGGGCCTGGCGTACGTGTTTACCAGTTCACTGGCTATGTGGTGTTGGTCAGAAACGCAGTGGGCCCTATGGTGCAGTGTTGTGACGAGGGAATTCTTCCGTGCCGGACGGCGGTGGGAATCAGGTTTGCAGATGGGAATCTGTGCGGGTGGCTTTCCTGTAGGCAGAGTGTCCAGAGGAGCCGTCAGGTCTCTTCTCAAACAAAACATCCAGGAATGGTAGCTTACCATCCTTCTCCACTTCCATGGTGAATTTGATGGATGGGCGTATATGGAGTTAATGTGGCTGAGGAATTGGTTTCAACGCTGGCGGGCCCACGTGGACAAATAACGAAAGTGTCATCCACATATCTCTTCCACAGGGCAGGACGTGGGGTGGATGTCCTGGATGGCGTCTGTTTCAAATATCTCCATGAAAACATTCGCTATCACTGGCGACGAGGGGGAACCCATGGGGGGTACCTTCATTTTGTTTGTAGAAAGTACCATTTCAGGTGAAGTAAGTGTTGGTAAGGCAGTGCCTAACCAGAGTGGGTACATCAGGGTTCAGTCCATGTTGGACTCAAATCTTCAATTATTGCTAAGGTGTCAGGCACAGGAACCTTGGTGAACAGAGAAACGACCATTTTTCGCCATATGGCATTGTGATATATAACGACTTATTGTTGGTGGCTCAGCTGATTGGAGAGTATATAGAGTTTATTGATAACATTGAGGTAGCTTACATTTGGTTTTTATTGGTTTTACTATATGGTATTCATTCTATAGTGTAGTGTATACCCAGTTGCTTTGTGATTAATAGCTCAGCTTATTGAAGAATATATTAAGTACATGTATTATATTGATGTAATATAGACTTAGTTTTTTTCCCACATTGGTTTACTTTATGATAGTTGTTAGTTGGAGGCCTTTAGCGTCCATATACTGAATGCCTCTGTTGATATGTAAACTTTGACTTTAACACAGCTATTTCTGTCACAAGCTAATCCCTCAGCTATTTCAATGCTAAATTCTCCTGCTCTGATATGCAAACTCCCTTGTCAAGGCTCTTCACGCCTCTCACCGAGCTTAAAAAGACGCTACGAATCTTAGCGGCGTTCATTGAAGCTCCGTCGTCCCGACAGTTCTGTTCCTTCACCTGAAGAAGCTAAATGGTGTTGCGGCGAAACGTCGTGAGAATTTTATCGTCTCATTTTATCTTATTATTGTATTCCCATTCTACGTGACCTTACCGAAAAGAACCAAAGAAGACAATCACAGCTGACGAGAACATCGTCCCGGACAGTGAAATGCCCTTGATTAGAGAGACCCAGGCGAGCTGAATGAATGTACTGGCCGATGTGGCCTTGCCCGTGAATGGAAGCAAGGTTGTCGGACATGAAACGGGCCAGCTTGCAGGTAGGCGAGTTGATGGGGCCCGAGTGATCGGGATGTTAGCGATAGTCCAAACCCCAAGGACGTTCGCTTGCGCGTTGCGATCGAGACGCCGTGGACCATTATTGAACAGGTCCCTGAAGGGTGGGCTGGTAGGACAAAGTCTCTGCGCTGTCTATTTGCTGATTTTACACCCCAACAGCACGAGATTTCACGTCGTTAAAGTATTGAAAGGGGACAGACGGACGGACACATTAATCTATTGCAGGCTGGTACGCTCAGTTCACAACTTCCTTCCTACCAGTATAAAGGATGTCAGTGACAAGAGAGTGACTCTCAATGACGTCACTCAGGTGGTTAAATAAAGGATGACAGTGACAAGAGAGCGACTCTCAATGACGTCACTCACGTGGTTAAATAAAGGATGCCAGTGACAAGAGAGTGACTCTCAATGACGCCACTCACGTGGTTAAATAAAGGATGTCAGCGACAAGAGAGTGACTCTCAATGACGTCACTCACGTGGTTAAAAAAAGGATGTCAGTGACAAGAGTGACTCTCAATGACGTCACTCACGTGGTTAAATAAAGGGTATCAGTGACAAGAGCGACTCTCAATGACGTCACTCACGTGGTTAAATAAAGGATGGCAGTGGCAAGAGTGACTCTCAATGACGTCACTCACGCGGTTAAATAAAGGATGTCAGTGACAAGAGAGTGACTCTCAATGACGTCACTCACGTGGTTAAATAAAGGATGTCAGCGACAAGAGAGAGACTCTCAATGACGTCACTCACGTGGTTAAATAAAGGATGTCATAGACAAGAGTGGCTCAATGACGTCACTCACGTGGTTAAATAAAGGACGTCAGCGACAAGAGAGTGACTCTCAATGACATCACTCACGTGGTTAAATAAAGGATGCCAGCGACAAGAGAGTGACTCTCAATGACGTTACTCACGTGGTTAAATAAAGGACGGTAGTGACAAGAGTGGCTCTCAATGACGTCACTCACGTGGTTAAATAAAGAATGTCAGTGACAAGAGAGTGACTCTCAACGACGTCACTCACGTGGTTAAATAAAGGATGTCAGTGACAAGAGAGCGACTCTCAGTGACGTCACTCACGTGGCTAAATAAAGGGATGCCAGTGACAAGAGAGTGACTCTCAATGACGTCACTCACGTGGTTAAATAAAGGATGTCAGCGACAAGAGAGCGACTCTCAATGACGTCACTCGCGTGGTTAAATAAAGGATGTCAGTGACAAGAGAGCGACTCTCAGTGACGTCACTCACGTGGCTAAATAAAGGGATGCCAGTGACAAGAGAGTGACTCTCAATGACGTCACTCACGTGGTTAAATAAAGGATGTCAGTGACAAGAGAGTGACTCTCAATGACGTCACTCACTTGGTTAAATAAAGGATGTCAGTGGCAAGAGCGACTCTCAATGACGTCACTCACGTGGTTAAATAAAGGATGTCAGCGACAAGAGAGTGACTCTCTATGACGTCACTCACGCGGTTAAATAAAGGATGCCAGCGACAAGAGAGTGACTCTCAATGACGTCACTCACGTGGTTAAATAAAGGATGACAGTCACACGAGATTTCACTTCGTTAAAGTATTGAAAGGGGACGGACGGACGGACACATTAATCTATTGCAGGCTGGTACACTCAGTTCACAACTTCCTTCCTACCAGTATAAAGGATGTCAAGAGAGTGACTCTCAATGACGTCACTCACGTGGTTAAATAAAGGGTGTCAGTGACAAGAGAGTGACTCTCAATGACGTCACCCACGTGGTTAAATAAAGGATGACAGTGACAAGAGAGTGACTCTCAATGACGTCACCCACGTGGTTAAATAAAGGGTGTCAGTGACAAGAGAGTGACTCTCAATGACATCACCCACGTGGTTAAATAAAGGATGCCAGTGAAAAGAGAGTGACTCTCAATGACGTCACTCACGTGGTTAAATAAAGGATGGCAGCGACAAGAGAGCGACTCTCAATGACGTCACTCACGTGGTTAAATAAAGGATGTCAGTGACAAGAGAGCGACTCTCAATGACGTCACTCACGTGGTTAAATAAAGGATGACAGTCACACGAGATTTCACTTCGTTAAAGTATTGAAAGGGGACGGACGGACGGACACATTAATCTATTGCAGGCTGGTACACTCAGTTCACAACTTCCTTCCTACCAGTATAAAGGATGTCAGTGACAAGAGAGTGACTCTCAATGACGTCACCCACGTGGTTAAATAAAGGATGTCAGCGAGAAGAGAGTGACTCTCAATGACGTCACTCATGTGGTTAAACAAAAAGGATGTCAGTGACAAGAGAGTGAGTCTCAATGACGTCACTCACGTGGTTAAATAAAGGATGTCAGCGACAAGAGAGTGACTCTCAATGACGTCACTCACGTGGTTAAATAAAGGATGACAGTCACACGAGATTTCACTTCGTTAAAGTATTGAAAGGGGACGGACGGACGGACACATTAATCTATTGCAGGCTGGTACACTCAGTTCACAACTTCCTTCCTACCAGTATAAAGGATGTCAGTGACAAGAGAGTGACTCTCAATGACGTCACCCACGTGGTTAAATAAAAGGATGTCAGTGAGAAGAGAGTGACTCTCAATGACGTCACTCACGTGGTTAAACAAAGGATGTCAGCGACAAGAGAGTGACTCTCTATGACGTCACTCACGCGGTTAAATAAAGGATGTCAGCGACAAGAGAGTGACTCTCAATGACGTTACTCACGTGGTTAAATAAAGGATGACAGTCACACGAGATTTCACTTCGTTAAAGTATTGAAAGGGGACGTACGGACGGACACATTAATCTATTGCAGGCTGGTACACTCAGTTCACAACTTCCTTCCTACCAGTATAAAGGATGTCAAGAGAGTGACTCTCAATGACGTCACTCACGTGGTTAAATAAAGGGTGTCAGTGACAAGAGAGTGACTCTCAATGACGTCACCCACGTGGTTAAATAAAGGATGACAGTGACAAGAAAGTGACTCTCAATGACGTCACCCACGTGGTTAAATAAAGGGTGTCAGTGACAAGAGAGTGACTCTCAATGACGTCACCCACGTGGTTAAATAAAGGATGCCAGTGAAAAGAGAGTGACTCTCAATGACGTCACTCACGTGGTTAAATAAAGGATGCCAGCGACAAGAGAGTGACTCTCAATGACGTCACTCACGTGGTTAAATAAAGGATGTCAGTGACAAGAGAGCGACTCTCAATGACGTCACTCACGTGGTTAAATAAAGGATGACAGTCACACGAGATTTCACTTCGTTAAAGTATTGAAAGGGGACGGACGGACGGACACATTAATCTATTGCAGGCTGGTACACTCAGTTCACAACTTCCTTCCTACCAGTATAAAGGATGTCAGTGACAAGAGAGTGACTCTCAATGACGTCACCCACGTGGTTAAATAAAGGATGTCAGTGAGAAGAGAGTGACTCTCAATGACGTCACTCACGTGGTTAAACAAAGGATGTCAGTGACAAGAGAGTGAGTCTCAATGACGTCACTCACGTGGTTAAATAAAGGATGTCAGCGACAAGAGAGTGACTCTCAATGACGTCACTCACGTGGTTAAATAAAGGATGACAGTCACACGAGATTTCACTTCGTTAAAGTATTGAAAGGGGACGGACGGACGGACACATTAATCTATTGCAGGCTGGTACACTCAGTTAACAACTTCCTTCCTACCAGTATTATCATTTGTCTACCTACGCGACCAACGAGTACGAACACTCTTTTGGTTCTATTCGGTAAAGTCACGTGGGGGTAAAAAAAATTTAAAACGACAAAAAAATCACGACGTTTCGGCCGCAACACAAGCGGCCTTCATCAGGTGAAGGGACCAGGCTGTCTCGAGGACAGCGCTGGAGTGAAACACAGCCACGCTCAAGACCGCGGGCCTTTGAGCTGTGTGCGAGGAAACAAGGTGCCTTGACAAAGGAATTAGCATACAAATTTAGCATTTTGATTGGCCGACTTAGCATGATGAACGGTGTAGAGGTGGTGAACTGCGCAGGCTACCAGGTGGCTGTCGCGTTCGATTTGCGGGAGCCGCAGTGACTTTTATTATCTGCAAGAGGCCTGTGCAGAATGCCCGCACCTCTAAAGCGCCCGCGTGGAAAATTCAAAACCTTCAAATTTGACCGCACTGCCCGTAGACTCGCACTAGCCATAGACTCGCACTAGCCATAGACTAACACTACCCATAGATCTTCTTTGGTTCTTTCGGTAAAGTCACGTAGAATGAGAATAAAATAATAAAATAACACAATAAAATTCTCACGACGTTTCGGCCACAACGCAAGCGGCCGTCTTCAGTTGAAAGGTACAGAACTGTCGGGACGACAGAGCTTCAATGAACGATGTTAAGATTCGTAGCGACTTTTAAGCTGGTTGGGAGAAGTGAGGCACCTTGACAAAGGGGTTTACATATCAAATAGCTGAGGGATTAGCTTGTGACTGGTCACGGAAATGGCTATGTTAAAGTAAAGGCCTACACATCCACAGAGGCAACTAGTAATTTAGCACTGAAATAGCCAAGGGATTAGCTTGTGCAATAGCTGAGGGATTAGCTTGTGACTGGTCACGGAAATGGCTATGTTAAAGTCAAAACCTACACATCCACAGAGGCAACTAGTAATTTAGCGTTGAAATAGCTAAGGGATTAGCTTGTGCAAATAGCTGAGGGATTAGCTTGTGACTGGTCACGGAAATGGCTATGTTGAAGTCAAAACCTACACATCCACAGAGGCAACTAGTAATTTAGCATTGAAATAGCTAAGGGATTAGCTTGTGCAAATAGCTGAGGGATTAGCTTGTGACTGGTCACGGAAATGGCTATGTTAAAGTCAAAACCTACACATCCACAGTGGCAACTAGTAATTTAGCATTGAAATAGCTAAGGGATTAGCTTGTGCAAATAGCTGAGGGATTAGCTTGTGACTGGTCACGGAAATGGCTATGTTAAAGTCAAAACCTACACATCCACAGAGGCAACTAGTTTTTTTGCATTGAAATAGGTAAGGGATTAGCTTGTGAAAATAGCTGAGGGATTAGCTTGTGACTGGTCACGGAAATGGCTATGTTAAAGTCAAAACCTACACATCCACAGAGGCAACTAGTAATTTAGCATTGAAATAGCTAAGGGATTAGCTTGTGCAAATAGCTGAGGGATTAGCTTGTGACTGGTCACGGAAATGGCTATGTTAAGGTCAAAACCTACACATCCACAGAGGCAACTAGTAATTTAGCATTGAAATAGCTAAGGGATTAGCTTGTGCAAATAGCTGAGGGATTAGCTTGTGACTGGTCACGGAAATGGCTATGTTAAAGTCAAAACCTACACATCCACAGAGGCAACTAGTAATTTAGCATTGAAATAGCTAAGGGATTAGCTTGTGCAAATAGCTGAGGGATTAGCTTGTGACTGGTCACGGAAATGGCTATGTTAAAGTCAAAACCTACACATCCACAGAGGCAACTAGTAATTTAGCATTGAAATAGCTAAGGGATTAGCTTGTGCAAATAGCTGAGGGATTAGCTTGTGACTGGTCACGGAAATGGCTATGTTAATGTCAAAACCTACACATCCACAGAGGCAACTAGTAATTTAGCATTGAAATAGCTAAGGGATTAGCCTGTGCAAATAGCTGAGGGATTAGCTTGTGACTGGTCACGGAAATGGCTATGTTAAAGTCAAAACCTACACATCCACAGAGGCAACTAGTAATTTAGCATTTAAATAGCTAAGGGATTAGCTTGTGAAAATAGCTGAGGGATTAGCTTGTGACTGGTCACGGAAATGGCTATGTTAAAGTCAAAACCTACACATCCACAGAGGCAACTAGTAATTTAGCATTGAAATAGCTAAGGGATTAACTTGTGACTGGTCACAGGAATGGCTATGTTAAAGTCAAAACCTACACATCCACAGAGGCAACTAGTAATTTTGCATTGAAATAGCTAAGGGATTAGCTTGTGCAAATAGCTGAGGGAGTAGCTTTCGACTGGTCATGGAAATGGCTATGTTAAAGTCAAAAAATGTCGGGGTCGGGAGGGGAAGTGGGCAGGGCTGGGAGGGGAAGTGGGCGGGGCTGGGAGGGGAAGTGGGCGGGGCTGGGAGTGGAAGTGGGCGGGGCTGGGAGGGTTAGCAAACTGGAGACGCGGATATGAAGGCAACGCCATAAAAGCAGTTAAGGTTTTAAGCTGGTCAGTAACATCCTTCCAATGGTTGCCCAATCTGTATCCATCATCCCGGTTGAAGTCGCCGTCTGTGTTTATACATCTGGACGGCTTCATGAGCAAACCTTTGATGGTAGCCCGAAGGTTTGCAGAGCCCACTTGGCCCCGGAGAAGAAAAAAAAAATAACGATATCGTGAGAGCCTGCAGCGTTATAGCAATGGTCGGCCACGGCCGAGGTATTGGTTCTGCCGTGTTTCACATCTGCCTTGTGCTCGCGAACACGGTCCGAGACATGTCGCTTCGTCTCCCCAGCGTAACAATCACCACAGGCGCAACTTAGTTCGTAGACTCCAGGGTATGGCACGTCGGGAATGACATCTTTCACGGATGGGATTAGATCACGGACTTTTGTGTGCTGTACTGAATCGGACCCTGGATCTTGTGTTTGCTCAAGAATTTTGCAAAATCTTTTTGGTAACGCCTGCTATGCATGGTAACGTGATGGTTTTGATGGGATTCTCAGGATGTCGTTTCTCCACGGTTGGAGAAACAGCTTTGCGGATAACGCGGTCCGAATATCCATTCATCTTGAGGGCCTGGCGTACGTGTTTACCAGTTCACTGGCTATGTGGTGTTGGTCAGAAACGCAGTGGGCCCTATGGTGCAGTGTTGTGACGAGGGAATTCTTCCGTGCCGGACGGCGGTGGGAATCAGGTTTGCAGATGGGAATCTGTGCGGGTGGCTTTCCTGTAGGCAGAGTGTCCAGAGGAGCCGTCAGGTCTCTTCTCAAACAAAACATCCAGGAATGGTAGCTTACCATCCTTCTCCACTTCCATGGTGAATTTGATGGATGGGCGTATATGGAGTTAATGTGGCTGAGGAATTGGTTCAACGCTGGCGGGCCCACGTGGACAAATAACGAAAGTGTCATCCACATATCTCTTCCACAGGGCAGGACGTGGGGTGGATGTCTGGATGGCGTCTGTTTCAAATATCTCCATGAAAACATTCGCTATCACTGGCGACGAGGGGGAACCCATGGGGGGTACCTTAATTGTGTTTGTAGAAAGTACCATTTCAGGTGAAGTAAGTGTTGGTAAGGCAGTGCCTAACCAGAGTGGGTACATCAGGGTTCAGTCCATGTTGGACTCAAATCTTCAATTATTGCTAAGGTGTCAGGCACAGGAACCTTGGTGAACAGAGAAACTACCATTTTTCGCCATATGGCATTGTGATATATAACGACTTATTGTTGGTGGCTCAGCTGATTGGAGAGTATATAGAGTTTATTGATAACATTGAGGTAGCTTATATTTTGTTTTTTATTGGTTTACTATATGGTATTCATTATAGTGTAGTGTATACCCAGTTGCTTTGTGATTAATAGCTCAGCTTATTGAAGAATATATTAAGTACATTTATTATATTGATGTAATATAGACTTAGTTTTTTTCCCACATCGGTTTACTTTATGATAGTTGTTAGTTGGAGGCCTTTAGCATCCATATACTGAATGCCTCTGTTGATATGTAAACTTTGACTTTAAGACAGCTATTTCTGTCACAAGCTAATCCCTCAGCTATTTAAATGCTAAATTCTCCGGCTCTGATATGCAAACTCCCTTGTCAAGGCTCTTCACGCCTCTCACCGAGCTTAAAAAGATGCTACGAATCTTAGCGGCGTTCATTGAAGCTCCGTCGTCCCGACAGTTCTGTTCCTTCACCTGAAGAAGGCTACTTGTGTTGCGCCCGAAACGTCGTGAGAATTTTATCGTCTCATTTTATCTTATTATTGTATTCCCATTCTACGTGACCTTACCGAAAGAACCAAAGAAGACAATCACAGCTGACGAGAACATCGTCCGGGGACAGTGAAATGCCCTTGCTTAGAGAGACCCAGGCGAGCTGAATGAATGTACTGCCGATGTGGCCTTGCCCGTGAACGAAAGCAAGGTTGTCGGACATGAAACGGGCCAGCTTGCAGGTCGCGAGTTGATGGGGCCCGAGTGATCGGGATGTTAGCGATAGTCCAAACCCCAAGGACGTTCGCTTGCGCGTTGCGATCGAGACGCCGTGGACCATTATTAAACAGGTCCCTGCAGGGTGGGCTGGTAGGACAAGTCTCTGCGCTGTCTATTTGCTGATTTTACACCCCAACAGCACGAGATTTCACTTCGTTAAAGTATTGAAAGGGGACGGACGGACACATTAATCTATTGCAAGCTGGTACACTCAGTTTACAACTTCCTTCCTACCAGTATAAAGGATGTCAGTGACAAGAGAGTGACTCTCAATGACGTCACTCACGTGGTTAAATAAAGGATGTCAGTGACAAGAGAGTGACTCTCAATGACGTCACTCACGTGGTTAAATAAAGGATTCAGTGACAAGAGAGCGACTCTCAATGACGTCACTCACGTGGTTAAATAAAGGATGTCAGGGACAAGAGTGACTCTCAATGACGTCACTCACGTGGTTAAATAAAAGATGCCAGCGACAAGAGAGTGACTCTCAATGACGTCACTCACGTGGTTAAATAAAGGATGACAGTCACACGAGATTTCACTTCGTTAAAGTATTGAAAGGGGACGGACGGACGGACACATTAATCTATTGCAGGCTGGTACACTCAGTTCACAACTTCCTTCCTACCAGTATAAAGGATGTCAGTGACAAGAGAGTGACTCTCAATGACGTCACTCACGTGGTTAAATAAAGGATGACAGAGACAAGAGAGTGACTCTCAATGACGTCACTCACGTGGTTAAATAAAGGATGTCAGTGACAAGAGAGTGAGTCTCAATGACGTCACTCACGTGGTTAAATAAAGGATGTCAGCGGCAAGAGTGACTCTCAATGACGTCACTCACGTGGTTAAATAAAGGATGCCAGTGACAAGAGAGTGACTCTCAATGACGCCACTCACGTGGTTAAATAAAGGATGTTAGTGACAAGAGAGTGACTCTCAATGACGTCACTCACGTGGTTAAATAAAGGATGACAGTCACACGAGATTTCACTTCTTTAAAGTATTGAAAGGGGACGGACGGACGGACACATTAATCTATTGCAGGCTGGTACACTCAGTTCACAACTTCCTTCCTACCAGTATTATCATTTGTCTACCTACGCCACCAACGAGTACGAACACTCTTTTGGTTCTATTCGGTAAAGTCACGTGGGGGTAAAAAAAAAATTAAAACGACAAAAAAATCACGACGTTTCGGCCGCAACACAAGCGGCCTTCATCAGGTGAAGGGACCAGGCTGTCTCGAGGACAGCGCTGGAGTGAAACACAGCCACGCTCAAGACCGCGGACCTTTGACAAAAGGAATTAGCATAAAAATTTAGCATTTTGATTGGCCGACTTAGCATGATGAACGGTGTAGAGGTGGTGATCTGCGCTGGCTACCAGGTGGCTGTCGCGTTCGATTTGCGGGAGCCGCAGTGACTTTTATTATCTGCAAGAGGCCTGTGCAGAATGCCCGCACCTCTAAAGCGCCCGCGTGGAAAATTCAAAACCTTCACACTACCCATAGACTAACACCACCCATAGACTAACACCACCCATAGACTCACACCAACCATAGACTAACACCACCCATAGACTAACACCACCCATAGACTCACACCAACCATAGACTCACACTACCCGTAGACTCACACTACCCATAGACTCACACCACCCATAGACTCACACTACCCATAGATCTTCTTTGGTTCTTTCGGTAAAGTCACGTAGAATGAGAATAAAATAATAAAATAACACAATAAATTCTCACGACGTTTCGGCCACAACGCAAGCGGCCGTCTTCAGTTGAAAGGTACAGAACTGTCGGGACGACAGAGCTTCAATGAACGTTGTTAAGATTCGTAGCGACTTTTAAGCTGGTTGGGAGAATTTAGGCACCTTGACAAAGGGGTTTACATATCAATAGCTGAGGGATTAGCTTGTGACTGGTCTCGGAAATGGCTATGTTAAAGTCAAAACCTACACATCCAGAGGCAACTCGTAATTTAGCATTGAAATAGCTAAGGGATTAGCTTGTGACTGGTCACAGGAATGGCTATGTTAAAGTCAAAACCTACACATCCACAGAGGCAACTAGTAATTTAGCATTGAAATAGCTAAGGGATTAGCTTGTGACTGGTCACAGAAATAGATGTTAAAGGCCCACACATCCACAGAGCTTCAATGAACGCTGTTAGGATTCGTAGCGACTTTTAAGCTGGTTGGGAGAAGTGAGGCACCTTGACAAAGGGGTTTACATATCAATAGCTGAGGGATTAGCTTGTGACTGGTCACGGAAATGGCTATGTTAAAGTCAAAAAATGTCGGGGTCGGGAGGGGAAGTGGGCGAAGCTGGGAGGGGAAGTGGGCAGGGCCGGGAGGGGAAGTGGGCGGGGCTGGGAGGGGAAGTGGGCGGGGCTGGGAGGGTTAGCAAACTGGAGACGCGGATATGAAGGCAACGCCATAAAAGCAGTTAAGGTTTTAAGCTGGTCAGTAACATCCTTCCAATGATTGCTCAATCTGTATCCATCATCCCGGTTGAAGTCGCCGTCTGTGTTTATACATCTGGACGGCTTCATGAGCAAACCTTTGATGGTAGCCCGAAGGTTTGCAGAGCCCACTTGGCCCCGGAGAAGAAAAAAAAAATAACGATATTGTGAGAGCCTGCAGCGTTATAGCAATGGTCGGCCACGGCCGAGGTATTGGTTCTGCCGTGTTTCAGATCTGCCTTGTGCTCGCGAACACGGTCCGAGACATGTCGCTTCGTCTCCCCAGCGTAACAATCACCACAGGCGCAACTTAGTTCGTAGACTCCAGGGTATGGCACGTCGGGAATGACATCCTTCACGGATGGGATGAGATCACGGACTTTTGTGTGCTGTACTGAATCGGACCCTGGATCTTGTGTTTGCTCAAGAATTTTGCAAAATCTTTTTGGTAACGCCTGCTATGCATGGTAACGTGATGGTTTTGATGGGATTCTCAGGATGTCGTTTCTCCACGGTTGGAGAAACAGCTTTGCGGATAACGCGGTCCGAATATCCATTCATCTTGAGGGCCTGCCGTACGTGTTTACCAGTTCACTGGCTATGTGGTGTTGGTCAGAAACGCAGTGGGCCCTATGGTGCAGTGTTGTGACGAGGGAATTCTTCCGTGCCGGACGGCGGTGGGAATCAGGTTTGCAGATGGGAATATGTGCGGGTGGCTTTCCTGTAGGCAGAGTGTCCAGAGGAGCCGTCAGGTCTCTTCTCAAACAAAACATCCAGGAATGGTAGCTTACCATCCTTCTCCACTTCCATGGTGAATTTGATGGATGGGCGTATATGGAGTTAATGTGGCTGAGGAATTGGTTCAACGCTGGCGGGCCCACGTGGACAAATAACGAAAGTGTCATCCACATATCTCTTCCACAGGGCAGGACATGGGGTGGATGTCTGGATGGCGTCTGTTTCAAATAACTCCATGAAAACATTCGCTATCACTGGCGACGAGGGGGAACCCATGGGGGGTACCTTAATTGTGTTTGTAGAAAGTACCATTCCAGGTGAAGTAAGTGTTGGTAAGGCAGTGCCTAACCAGAGTGGGTACATCAGGGTTCAGTCCATGTTGGACTCAAATCTTCAATTATTGCTAAGGTGTCAGGCGCAGGAACCTTGGTGAACAGAGAAACGACCATTTTTCGCCATATGGAATTGTGATATATAACGACTTATTGTTGGTGGCTCAGCTGATTGGAGAGTATATAGAGTTTATTGGTAACATTGAGGTAGCTTATATTTTGGTTTTTATTGGTTTACTATATGGTATTCATTATAGTGTAGTGTATACCCAGTTGCTTTGTGATTAATAGCTCAGCTTATTGAAGAATATATTAAGTACATTTATTATATTGATGTAATATAGACTTAGTTTTTTTCCCACATCGGTTTACTTTATGATAGTTGTTAGTTGGAGGCCTTTATCGTCCATATACTGAATGCCTCTGTTGATATGTAAACTTTAACACAGCTATTTCTGTCACAAGCTAATCCCTCAGCTATTTCAATGCTAAATTCTCCTGCTCTGATATGCAAACTCCCTTGTCAAGGCTCTTCACGCCTCTCACCGAGCTTAAAAAGACGCTACGAATCTTAGCGGCGTTCATTGAAGCTCCGTCGTCCCGACAGTTCTGTTCCTTCACCTGAAGAAGGCTACTTGTGTTGCGGCCGAAACGTCGTGAGAATTTTATCGTCTCATTTTATCTTATTATTGTATTCCCATTCTACGTGGCCTTACCGAAAGAACCAAAGAAGACAATCACAGCTGACGAGAACATCGTCCGGGGACAGTGAAATGCCCTTGCTTAGAGAGACCCAGGCGAGCTGAATGAATGTACTGCCGATGTGGCCTTGCCCGTGAACGAAAGCAAGGTTGTCGGACATGAAACGGGCCAGCTTGCAGGTAGGCGAGTTGTTGGGGCCCGAGTGATCGGGATGTTAGCGATAGTCCAAACCCCAAGGACGTTCGCTTGCGCGTTGCGATCGAGACGCCGTGGACCATTATTAAACAGGTCCCTGCAGGGTGGGCTGGTAGGACAAGTCTCTGCGCTGTCTATTTGCTGATTTTACACCCCAACAGCACGAGATTTCACTTCGTTAAAGTATTGAAAGGGGACGGACGGACGGACACATTAATCTATTGCAGGCTGGTACACTCAGTTCACAACTTCGTTGCTACCAGTATAAAGGATGTCAGTGACAAGAGAGTTACTCTCAATGACGTCACTCACGTGGTTAAACAAAGGATGTCAGCGACAAGAGAGTGACTCTCAATGACGTCACTCACGTCGTTAAATAAAGGGTGCCAGTGACAAGAGAGTGACTCTCAATGACGTCACTCACGTGGTTAAACAAAGGATGTCAGTGACAAGAGAGTGACTCTCAATAACGTCACTCACGTGGTTAAATAAAGGATGACAGTGACAAGAGAGTGACTCTCAATGACGCCACTCACGTGGTTAAATAAAGGATGTCAGTGACAAGAGAGTGACTCTCAATGACGTCTCTCACGTGGTTAAATAAAGGATGACAGTGACAAGAGAGTGACTCTCAATGACGTAACTCACGTGGTTAAATAAAGGATGTCAGCGACAAGAGAGTGACTCTCAATGACGCCACTCACGTGGTTAAATAAAGGATGTCAGTGACAAGAGAGTGACTCTCAATGACGTCTCTCACGTGGTTAAATAAAGGATGACAGTGACAAGAGAGTGACTCTCAATGACGTCACTCACGTGGTTAAATAAAGGATGCCAGTGACAAGAGAGTGACTCTCAAAGACGTCACTCACGTGGTTAAATAAAGGATGACAGTGACAAGAGAGTGACTCTCAATGACCTCACTCACGTGGTTAAATAAAGGATGTCAGTGACAAGAGAGTGACTCTCAATGACGTCACTCACGCGGCTAAACAAAGGATGTCAGTGACAAGAGAGTGACTCTCAATGACGTCACTCACGTGGTTAAAATAAAGGATGTCAGTGACAAGAGAGTGACTCTTAATGACGTCACTCACGTGGTTAAATAAAGGATGTCAGTGACAAGAGAGTTACTCTCAATGACGTCACTCACGTGGTTAAATAAAGGATGCCAGTGACAAGAGAGTGACTCTCAATGACGTCTCTCACGTGGTTAAATAAAGGATGTCAGTGACAAGAGAGTGACTCTCAATGACGCCACTCACGTGGTTAAATAAAGGATGTCAGTGACAAGAGAGTGACTCTCAATGACGTCTCTCACGTGGTTAAACAAAGGATGTCAGTGACAAGAGAGACTCTCAATGACGTCACTCACGTGGTTAAATAAAGGATGACAGTGACAAGAGAGTGACTCTCAATGACGTCACTCACGTGGTTAAATAAAGGATGTCAGTGACAAGAGTGACTCTCAATGACGTCACTCACGTGGTTAAATAAAGGACGTCATTGACAAGAGAGTGACTCCCAATGACGTCACTCACGTGGTTAAATAAAGGATGACAGTCACACGAGATTTCACTTCGTTAAAGTATTGAAAGGGGACGGACGGACGGACACATTAATCTATTGCAGGCTGGTACGCTCAGTTCACAACTTCCTTCCTACCAGTATTATCATTTGTCTACCTACGCGACCAACGAGTACGAACACTCTTTTGGTTCTATTCGGTAAAGTCACGTGGGGGTAAAAAAAAAATTAAAACGACAAAAAAATCACGACGTTTCGGCCGCAACACAAGCGGCCTTCATCAGGTGAAGGGACCAGGCTGTCTCGAGGACAGCGCTGGAGTGAAACACAGCCACGCTCAAGACCGCGGGCCTTTGAGCTGTGTGCGAGGAAACAAGGTGCCTTGACAAAAGGAATTAGCATAAAAATTTTGCATTTTGATTGGCCGACTTAGCATGATGAACGGTGTAGAGGTGGTGATCTGCGCTGGCTACCAGGTGGCTGTCGCGTTCGATTTGCGGGAGCCGCAGTGACTTTTATTACCTGCAAGAGGCCTGTGCAGAATGCCCGCACCTCTAAAGCGCCCGCGTGGAAAATTCAAAACCTTCAAATTTGAACGCACTGCCCGTAGACTCGCACTAGCCATAGACTAACACTCCCCATAGACTAACACTGCCCATAGACTAACACCGCCCATAGACTAACACCGCCCATAGACTAACACCGCCCATAGACTAACACTACCCATAGACTAACACTCCCCATAGACTCACACTACCCATAGACTAACACTACCCATAGACTAACACTACCCATAGACTAACACTCCCCATAGACTAACACTCCCCATAGACTAACACTACCCATAGACTAACACTACCCATACACTAACACTACCCATAGACTCACACTAGCCATAGACTCACACTACCCATAGACTCACACTACCCATAGACTCACACTACCCATACACTAACACCGCCCATAGACTCACACTGCCCGTAGACTCACACTGCCCATAGACTCACACTACCAATAGACTCACACTGCCCATAGACTCACACTGCCCATAGACTAACACTGCCCGTAGACTCACACTGCCCATAGACTCACACTGCCCATAGACTCACACCACCCATAGACTCACACTACCCATAGATCTTCTTTGGTTCTTTCGGTAAAGTCACGTAGAATGAGAATAAAATAATAAAATAACACAATAAAATTCTCACGACGTTTCGGCCACAACGCAAGCGGCCGTCTTCAGTTGAAAGGTACAGAACTGTCGGGACGACAGAGCTTCAATGAACGATGTTAAGATTCGTAGCGACTTTTAAGCTGGTTGGGAGAAGTGAGGCACCTTGACAAAGGGGTTTACATATCAAATAGCTGAGGGATTAGCTTGTGACTGGTCACGGAAATGCCTATGTTAAAGTAAAGGCCTACACATCCACAGAGGCAACTAGTAATTTAGCACTGAAATAGCCAAGGGATTAGCTTGTGCAAATAGCTGAGGGATTAGCTTGTGACTGGTCACGGAAATGGCTATGTTAAAGTCAAAACCTACACATCCACAGAGGCAACTAGTAATTTAGCATTGAAATAGCTGAGGGATTAGCTTGTGACTGGTCACGGAAATGGCTATGTTAAAGTCAAAACCTACACATCCACAGAGGCAACTAGTAATTTAGCATTGAAATAGCTAAGGGATTAGCTTGTGCAAATAGCTGAGGGATTAGCTTGTGACTGGTCACGGAAATGGCTATGTTAAAGTCAAAAAATGTCGGGGTCGGGAGGGGAAGTGGGCAGGGCTGGGAGGGGAAGTGGGCGGGGCTGGGAGGGGAAGTGGGCGGGGCTGGGAGTGGAAGTGGGCGGGGCTGGGAGGGTTAGCAAACTGGAGACGCGGATATGAAGGCAACGCCATAAAAGCAGTTAAGGTTTTAAGCTGGTCAGTAACATCCTTCCAATGGTTGCCCAATCTGTATCCATCATCCCGGTTGAAGTCGCCGTCTGTGTTTATACATCTGGACGGCTTCATGAGCAAACCTTTGATGGTAGCCCGAAGGTTTGCAGAGCCCACTTGGCCCCGGAGAAGAAAAAAAAAATAACGATATCGTGAGAGCCTGCAGCGTTATAGCAATGGTCGGCCACGGCCGAGGTATTGGTTCTGCCGTGTTTCACATCTGCCTTGTGCTCGCGAACACGGTCCGAGACATGTCGCTTCGTCTCCCCAGCGTAACAATCACCACAGGCGCAACTTAGTTCGTAGACTCCAGGGTATGGCACGTCGGGAATGACATCTTTCACGGATGGGATTAGATCACGGACTTTTGTGTGCTGTACTGAATCGGACCCTGGATCTTGTGTTTGCTCAAGAATTTTGCAAAATCTTTTTGGTAACGCCTGCTATGCATGGTAACGTGATGGTTTTGATGGGATTCTCAGGATGTCGTTTCTCCACGGTTGGAGAAACAGCTTTGCGGATAACGCGGTCCGAATATCCATTCATCTTGAGGGCCTGGCGTACGTGTTTACCAGTTCACTGGCTATGTGGTGTTGGTCAGAAACGCAGTGGGCCCTATGGTGCAGTGTTGTGACGAGGGAATTCTTCCGTGCCGGACGGCGGTGGGAATCAGGTTTGCAGATGGGAATCTGTGCGGGTGGCTTTCCTGTAGGCAGAGTGTCCAGAGGAGCCGTCAGGTCTCTTCTCAAACAAAACATCCAGGAATGGTAGCTTACCATCCTTCTCCACTTCCATGGTGAATTTGATGGATGGGCGTATATGGAGTTAATGTGGCTGAGGAATTGGTTCAACGCTGGCGGGCCCACGTGGACAAATAACGAAAGTGTCATCCACATATCTCTTCCACAGGGCAGGACGTGGGGTGGATGTCTGGATGGCGTCTGTTTCAAATATCTCCATGAAAACATTCGCTATCACTGGCGACGAGGGGGAACCCATGGGGGGTACCTTAATTGTGTTTGTAGAAAGTACCATTTCAGGTGAAGTAAGTGTTGGTAAGGCAGTGCCTAACCAGAGTGGGTACATCAGGGTTCAGTCCATGTTGGACTCAAATCTTCAATTATTGCTAAGGTGTCAGGCACAGGAACCTTGGTGAACAGAGAAACTACCATTTTTCGCCATATGGCATTGTGATATATAACGACTTATTGTTGGTGGCTCAGCTGATTGGAGAGTATATAGAGTTTATTGATAACATTGAGGTAGCTTATATTTTGTTTTTTATTGGTTTACTATATGGTATTCATTATAGTGTAGTGTATACCCAGTTGCTTTGTGATTAATAGCTCAGCTTATTGAAGAATATATTAAGTACATTTATTATATTGATGTAATATAGACTTAGTTTTTTTCCCACATCGGTTTACTTTATGATAGTTGTTAGTTGGAGGCCTTTAGCATCCATATACTGAATGCCTCTGTTGATATGTAAACTTTGACTTTAAGACAGCTATTTCTGTCACAAGCTAATCCCTCAGCTATTTAAATGCTAAATTCTCCGGCTCTGATATGCAAACTCCCTTGTCAAGGCTCTTCACGCCTCTCACCGAGCTTAAAAAGATGCTACGAATCTTAGCGGCGTTCATTGAAGCTCCGTCGTCCCGACAGTTCTGTTCCTTCACCTGAAGAAGGCTACTTGTGTTGCGCCCGAAACGTCGTGAGAATTTTATCGTCTCATTTTATCTTATTATTGTATTCCCATTCTACGTGACCTTACCGAAAGAACCAAAGAAGACAATCACAGCTGACGAGAACATCGTCCGGGGACAGTGAAATGCCCTTGCTTAGAGAGACCCAGGCGAGCTGAATGAATGTACTGCCGATGTGGCCTTGCCCGTGAACGAAAGCAAGGTTGTCGGACATGAAACGGGCCAGCTTGCAGGTCGCGAGTTGATGGGGCCCGAGTGATCGGGATGTTAGCGATAGTCCAAACCCCAAGGACGTTCGCTTGCGCGTTGCGATCGAGACGCCGTGGACCATTATTAAACAGGTCCCTGCAGGGTGGGCTGGTAGGACAAGTCTCTGCGCTGTCTATTTGCTGATTTTACACCCCAACAGCACGAGATTTCACTTCGTTAAAGTATTGAAAGGGGACGGACGGACACATTAATCTATTGCAAGCTGGTACACTCAGTTTACAACTTCCTTCCTACCAGTATAAAGGATGTCAGTGACAAGAGAGTGACTCTCAATGACGTCACTCACGTGGTTAAATAAAGGATGTCAGTGACAAGAGAGTGACTCTCAATGACGTCACTCACGTGGTTAAATAAAGGATTCAGTGACAAGAGAGCGACTCTCAATGACGTCACTCACGTGGTTAAATAAAGGATGTCAGGGACAAGAGTGACTCTCAATGACGTCACTCACGTGGTTAAATAAAAGATGCCAGCGACAAGAGAGTGACTCTCAATGACGTCACTCACGTGGTTAAATAAAGGATGACAGTCACACGAGATTTCACTTCGTTAAAGTATTGAAAGGGGACGGACGGACGGACACATTAATCTATTGCAGGCTGGTACACTCAGTTCACAACTTCCTTCCTACCAGTATAAAGGATGTCAGTGACAAGAGAGTGACTCTCAATGACGTCACTCACGTGGTTAAATAAAGGATGACAGAGACAAGAGAGTGACTCTCAATGACGTCACTCACGTGGTTAAATAAAGGATGTCAGTGACAAGAGAGTGAGTCTCAATGACGTCACTCACGTGGTTAAATAAAGGATGTCAGCGGCAAGAGTGACTCTCAATGACGTCACTCACGTGGTTAAATAAAGGATGCCAGTGACAAGAGAGTGACTCTCAATGACGCCACTCACGTGGTTAAATAAAGGATGTTAGTGACAAGAGAGTGACTCTCAATGACGTCACTCACGTGGTTAAATAAAGGATGACAGTCACACGAGATTTCACTTCTTTAAAGTATTGAAAGGGGACGGACGGACGGACACATTAATCTATTGCAGGCTGGTACACTCAGTTCACAACTTCCTTCCTACCAGTATTATCATTTGTCTACCTACGCCACCAACGAGTACGAACACTCTTTTGGTTCTATTCGGTAAAGTCACGTGGGGGTAAAAAAAAAATTAAAACGACAAAAAAATCACGACGTTTCGGCCGCAACACAAGCGGCCTTCATCAGGTGAAGGGACCAGGCTGTCTCGAGGACAGCGCTGGAGTGAAACACAGCCACGCTCAAGACCGCGGACCTTTGACAAAAGGAATTAGCATAAAAATTTAGCATTTTGATTGGCCGACTTAGCATGATGAACGGTGTAGAGGTGGTGATCTGCGCTGGCTACCAGGTGGCTGTCGCGTTCGATTTGCGGGAGCCGCAGTGACTTTTATTATCTGCAAGAGGCCTGTGCAGAATGCCCGCACCTCTAAAGCGCCCGCGTGGAAAATTCAAAACCTTCACACTACCCATAGACTAACACCACCCATAGACTAACACCACCCATAGACTCACACCAACCATAGACTAACACCACCCATAGACTAACACCACCCATAGACTCACACCAACCATAGACTCACACTACCCGTAGACTCACACTACCCATAGACTCACACCACCCATAGACTCACACTACCCATAGATCTTCTTTGGTTCTTTCGGTAAAGTCACGTAGAATGAGAATAAAATAATAAAATAACACAATAAATTCTCACGACGTTTCGGCCACAACGCAAGCGGCCGTCTTCAGTTGAAAGGTACAGAACTGTCGGGACGACAGAGCTTCAATGAACGTTGTTAAGATTCGTAGCGACTTTTAAGCTGGTTGGGAGAATTTAGGCACCTTGACAAAGGGGTTTACATATCAATAGCTGAGGGATTAGCTTGTGACTGGTCTCGGAAATGGCTATGTTAAAGTCAAAACCTACACATCCAGAGGCAACTCGTAATTTAGCATTGAAATAGCTAAGGGATTAGCTTGTGACTGGTCACAGGAATGGCTATGTTAAAGTCAAAACCTACACATCCACAGAGGCAACTAGTAATTTAGCATTGAAATAGCTAAGGGATTAGCTTGTGACTGGTCACAGAAATAGATGTTAAAGGCCCACACATCCACAGAGCTTCAATGAACGCTGTTAGGATTCGTAGCGACTTTTAAGCTGGTTGGGAGAAGTGAGGCACCTTGACAAAGGGGTTTACATATCAATAGCTGAGGGATTAGCTTGTGACTGGTCACGGAAATGGCTATGTTAAAGTCAAAAAATGTCGGGGTCGGGAGGGGAAGTGGGCGAAGCTGGGAGGGGAAGTGGGCAGGGCCGGGAGGGGAAGTGGGCGGGGCTGGGAGGGGAAGTGGGCGGGGCTGGGAGGGTTAGCAAACTGGAGACGCGGATATGAAGGCAACGCCATAAAAGCAGTTAAGGTTTTAAGCTGGTCAGTAACATCCTTCCAATGATTGCTCAATCTGTATCCATCATCCCGGTTGAAGTCGCCGTCTGTGTTTATACATCTGGACGGCTTCATGAGCAAACCTTTGATGGTAGCCCGAAGGTTTGCAGAGCCCACTTGGCCCCGGAGAAGAAAAAAAAAATAACGATATTGTGAGAGCCTGCAGCGTTATAGCAATGGTCGGCCACGGCCGAGGTATTGGTTCTGCCGTGTTTCAGATCTGCCTTGTGCTCGCGAACACGGTCCGAGACATGTCGCTTCGTCTCCCCAGCGTAACAATCACCACAGGCGCAACTTAGTTCGTAGACTCCAGGGTATGGCACGTCGGGAATGACATCCTTCACGGATGGGATGAGATCACGGACTTTTGTGTGCTGTACTGAATCGGACCCTGGATCTTGTGTTTGCTCAAGAATTTTGCAAAATCTTTTTGGTAACGCCTGCTATGCATGGTAACGTGATGGTTTTGATGGGATTCTCAGGATGTCGTTTCTCCACGGTTGGAGAAACAGCTTTGCGGATAACGCGGTCCGAATATCCATTCATCTTGAGGGCCTGCCGTACGTGTTTACCAGTTCACTGGCTATGTGGTGTTGGTCAGAAACGCAGTGGGCCCTATGGTGCAGTGTTGTGACGAGGGAATTCTTCCGTGCCGGACGGCGGTGGGAATCAGGTTTGCAGATGGGAATCTGTGCGGGTGGCTTTCCTGTAGGCAGAGTGTCCAGAGGAGCCGTCAGGTCTCTTCTCAAACAAAACATCCAGGAATGGTAGCTTACCATCCTTCTCCACTTCCATGGTGAATTTGATGGATGGGCGTATATGGAGTTAATGTGGCTGAGGAATTGGTTCAACGCTGGCGGGCCCACGTGGACAAATAACGAAAGTGTCATCCACATATCTCTTCCACAGGGCAGGACGTGGGGTGGATGTCTGGATGGCGTCTGTTTCAAATATCTCCATGAAAACATTCGCTATCACTGGCGACGAGGGGGAACCCATGGGGGGTACCTTAATTTTGTTTGTAGAAAGTACCATTCCAGGTGAAGTAAGTGTTGGTAAGGCAGTGCCTAACCAGAGTGGGTACATCAGGGTTCAGTCCATGTTGGACTCAAATCTTCAATTATTGCTAAGGTGTCAGGCACAGGAACCTTGGTGAACAGAGAAACGACCATTTTTCGCCATATGGCATTGTGATATATAACGACTTATTGTTGGTGGCTCAGCTGAAAGGAGAGTATATAGAGTGTATTGATAACATTGAGGTAGCTTATATTTTGTTTATTGGTTTACTATATAGCATTCATTATAGTGTAGTGTATACCCAGTTGCTTTGTGATTAATAGCTCAGCTTATTGAAGAATATATTAAGTACATTTATTATATTGATGTAATATAGACTTAGTTTTTTTCCCACATCGGTTTACTTTATGATAGTTGTTAGTTGGAGGCCTTTAGCGTCCATATACTGAATGCCTCTGTTGATATGTAAACTTTAACACAGCTATTTCTGTCACAAGCTAATCCCTCAGCTATTTCAATGCTAAATTCTCCTGCTCTGATATGCAAACTCCCTTGTCAAGGCTCTTCACGCCTCTCACCGAGCTTAAAAAGACGCTACGAATCTTAGCGGCGTTCATTGAAGCTCCGTCGTCCCGACAGTTCTGTTCCTTCACCTGAAGAAGGCTACTTGTGTTGCGGCCGAAACGTCGTGAGAATTTTATCGTCTCATTTCATCTTATTATTGTATTCCCATTCTACGTGACCTTACCGAAAGAACCAAAGAAGACAATCACAGCTGACGAGAAACATCGTCCGGGGACAGTGAAATGCCCTTGATTAGAGCGACCCAGGCGAGCTGAATGAATGTACTGCCGATGTGGCCTTGCCCGTGAACGGAAGCGAGGTTGTCGGACATGAAACGGGCCAGCTTGCAGGTCGCGAGTTGATGGGGCCCGAGTGATCGGGATGTTAGCGATAGTCCAAACCCCAAGGACGTTCGCTTGCACGTTGCGATCGAGACGCCGTGGACCATTATTAAACAGGTCCCTGCAGGGTGGGCTGGTAGGACAAAGTCTCTGCGCTGTCTATTTGCTGATTTTACACCCCAACAGCACGAGATTTCACTTCGTTAAAGTATTGAAAGGGGACGGACGGACACATTAATCTATTGCAGGCTGGTACACTCAGTTCACAACTTCCTTCCTACCAGTATAAAGGATGCCAGTGACAAGAGAGTGACTCTCAATGACGTCACTCACGTGGTTAAATAAAGGATGTCAGCGACAAGAGAGTTACTCTCAATGACGTCACCCACGCGGTTAAATAAAGGATGACAGTCACACGAGATTTCACTTCGTTAAAGTATTGAAAGGGGACGGACGGACGGACACATTAATCTATTGCAGGCTGGTAGGCTCAGTTCACAACTTCCTTCCTACCAGTATTATCATTTGTCTACCTACGCCACCAACGAGTACGAACACTCTTTTGGTTATATTCGGTAAAGTCACGTGGGGGTAAAAAAAATTAAAACGACAAAAAAATCACGACGTTTCGGCCGCAACACAAGCGGCCTTCATCAGGTGAAGGGACCAGGCTGTCTCGAGGACAGCGCTGGAGTGAAACACAGCCACGCTCAAGACCGCGGACCTTTGAGCTGTGTGCGAGGAAACAAGGTGCCTTGACAAAAGGAATCAGCATAAAAATTTAGCATTTTGATTGGCCGACTTAGCATGATGAACGGTGTAGAGGTGGTGATCTGCGCTGGCTACCAGGTGGCTGTCGCGTTCGATTTGCGGGAGCCGCAGTGACTTTTATTATCTGCAAGAGGCCTGTGCAGAATGCCCGCACCTCTAAAGCGCCCGCGTGGAAAATTCAAAACCTTCACACTACCCATAGACTAACACCACCCATAGACTAACACCACCCATAGACTAACACCACCCATAGACTAACACCACCCATAGACTCACACCAACCATAGACTCACACCAGCCATAGACTCACACTAGCCATAGACTAACACTACCCATAGACTAACACTACCCATACACTAACACTACCCATAGACTAACACCACCCATAGACTCAACACTACCCATAGACTAACACTACCCATAGACTCAACACTGCCCATAGACTCAACACTGCCCATAGACTCAACACTGCCCATAGACTCAACATTACCCATAGACTCACACTACCCATAGACTCACCACTACCCATAGACTCAACACTACCCATAGACTCAACACTACCCATAGACTCACACTACCCATAGACTAACACTGCCCATACACTAACACTACCCATAGACTAACACTACCCATAGACTAACACTACCCATAGACTAACACCACCCATAGACTAACACTACCCACAGACTAACACTACCCATAGACTAACACTGCCCATAGACTCACACTACCCATAGACTAACACCACCCATAGACTCACACCACCCATAGACTAACACCACCCATAGACTAACACTACCCACAGACTAACACTACCCATAGACTAACACCACCCATAGACTCACACCACCCATAGACTAACACCACCCATAGACTAACACTACCCACAGACTAACACTACCCATAGACTAACACTGCCCATAGACTAACACTGCCCATAGACTAACACCGCCCATAGACTAACACCGCCCATAGACTAACACCGCCCATAGACTAACACTACCCATAGACTAACACTGCCCATAGACTAACACTGCCCATACACTAACACTACCCATAGACTAACACCGCCCATAGACTCACACTGCCCATAGACTCACACTGACCATAGACTCACACTGCCCGTAGACTAACACTACCCATAGACTCAACACTACCCATAGACTAACACTCTCCATAGACTCAACACTCCCCATAGACTCACACTACCCAAAGACTCAGCATTGCAGTCCCATCTGGCTCCCCAGACTGCTGGTAGACAGACCTTGTGCTCCTCAGGGCAGGCCCCGCTAGCTGAACTCTGCACTTATCACTCTGCGCTGGGTGCTAACAGGCGTCTAAGACGCGGGTAACTCTTCAGGCCGGTACTCCAGATTCGGCTCCGAGCACCAAACGGGTCGGGAAACTCCACGAGAAACTCAATTTTTTTTTGTTGCCTTTTCGGGTTTCAACCGAGTCGCGTTTCCCATCCCCCCACTTGGATATTTTTTTCACACGTTCTTAATAAAGGTTTTTGGGTTAGATCGTGTCCGTGTCGAAATCCTCCAGCACCTGACACGGCCAATCAGTAAGGGATTTGTCAAGTAGTTTAGTGTATAGTATAGTGTATAGCACAGTGCAGTGTATAGTATAGTGCAGTGTATAGTGTAGTGTATAGTAGTGTATACTGGTGTATAGTAGTGTATAGTGTAGTGTATACTGGTGGAGTGTATACTAGTGTAGTGTATACTGGTGTAGTGTATAGTAGTGTAGTGTATACTGGTGTAGTGTATAGTGTATACTGTAGTGTGTAGTAGTGCATTGTATAGTAGTGTATACTGGTGTAGTGTATAGTAGTATATACTGGTGTAGTGTATACTGGTGTAGTGTATAGTGTATACTGTAGTGTGTAGTAGTGCATTGTATAGTAGTGTATACTGGTGTAGTGTATACTGGTGTAGTGTATACTGGTGGAGTGTATACTGGTGTAGTGTATACTGGTGTAGTGTAGTGTATAGTAGTGTAGTGTATACTGGTGTAGTGTATAGTAGTGTATACTGGTGTAGTGTATACTGGTGTAGTGTATACTGGTGTAGTGTGGTGTATAGTAGTGTAGTGTATAGTAGTGTATACTGGTGTAGTGTAGTGCATAGTAGTGTAGTGTATAGTAGTGTATACTGGTGTAGTGTATACTGGTGTAGAGGTGTTAACTACGCGCTGTTGCGTAACCTGCGTTGCCACCAGGGCAGTGCAGCATTACCCCTGGGTACAACGGTTGGGGTCAGTCGAGGTGAAACGGATCGTGGCCAGGGTTTGGTGCGAACCAATCAGACGGTTCCACGTGGGAATGTATGATTGGTTCTACCTGGCCACGAAGGGGTATAAGACGGGTGACCCAACGGACCTCGGGGAGTTCTCTCCCTGCACGAAGATAGAAGACTGGGCTGAAGCCTAGCTAGGACCCTGGACCAGCCTTTCAGCCCTTCTAAGGGCTAAGGCTCGGCATACCCAGTGGTCAGGACCCACCGGGCCAGCGGTGGGTCAGATAGCCTCCCCTAGGTCCTAGCCGGAGGACTAGGATAGCGGTAGACGTGTGAGTCCCGCCAGGTCCGGAGGCTGTACCTCCCTAGGGTATCGGGTGAGGGGACCGAATATCCGTCTGTGCGTGTTAAGCGTTGTATAAGGAAATAATACAATAAACAGAGTGTGCCTCCTAAAGAAGTCTGCTCGTCCTTGCAACACTACAACTGGTGTCAGAAGTGGTTGGAAATGGAAACCAGAAGTTCAGCCCACGCGCGGATCCAGAACGAAGATAACGCTGTCTCACCTGCAAGCACCGCCAGCTCCGCTGAAAACGCTGCCGCGTTGACGGCCGCCCAGCCACCGGTTGAGCAGCCGGTCGCTCCCCCTGCCATGGGGGACGGACTCAGGGCAGCACACGGCCGTCTCGCTCAACTCCTACACGCCGCGACCTCCATTCTCGAAGAGATCAACTTGGAGGTTGCGGGCAGGCCGAGTCAACCGCCGGCAGACGTTCCCGCCATCGGCCGGGGCAGACATTTTGATTTTCCCACCGGGGAACCACGTGATTCCGCCGGAAGCGGAAGCCAGGGGCATCCTGGGAACGCGGGGGGCCAATCACAACCCGCAACGTCATCAGCACGCGACGCTGCGAATTCAAGTTCCTCAGCGGACGCCGCGTCATCACTGTACCGACACGGTACAGTAGACTCTATCGGCCGGGAAATCGCCGATCTCCGGCTCGAGACGGTACAAGCTGAGGGGGAGACGACGTCCGCCCTCCAACAACGCCTGCCCATCTTCCGAGAATTCACATCTGAAGGGGGCGACTGGGCGGCGTTCCAGCGTCGCTTCCTGAGCCACCAAGAGATGGTGGGCTGGTCGGACGCACAGGCGCTCCGAGCACTACCGGCCACTTTGGATGACGACGCTCTCGCCTCGCTCCTCACCATCCCCAGGCAACAAAGGGCGACTCTTCAATCGGCCCTCCGACGGATGTCCGACGTGTACGGGCCTCCATCCGACGTCCGCAGCCGATTTTACGACAGGCGACGCCGCCCTAAAGAGTCTCCGTTGGCATTCCGGACCGCTCTACTGGCGATGGCGAGAGCGGGTTACCCTCGCATGGACGACGAGGCCGTCGATGCCATCGTTCTCCAGAAGATGCTGGAGCTGGCGCGCGAGCTGCGCATCGTCATCCAAGCGGTGGACGACGACGGTATGTGCTCGCTACGAGCCGCTCGGTGCATCCACGCGCATCTGCTGCTCCACACGGAATCGACCATCGCCGCCTCGGCTTCGACGTCGGAGCCTGCCAGCAGGGACGCCGAGTTCTCCCCCGACCGGGCCTTCATGGCGACCAGGTCAACGGGCCGGCGATCGTCCGACCACGCTGGTCGCCGCAACGAGCAGCAGCGGGGACGGCCTGCTCCACGCGGCGACGTGACGTGCTTCAACTGTGGCCGACGAGGCCACATCTCCTCTGACTGCTGTGCGCCTCGACGACGCCCCTCCGCATCCCGGGGCCAGGACTACAGGACGTCCACGGCATCGCGGCAAAACCAGGCAAGTCGCGACGCCTCTCACGCTCGGCCCTCATTCACACCATACACACTGCAACGCACCATAAGAAGGGCTCGCGATTCGGCGTGTGATGGGGGGTATTCTGGCGTTTGTTCGCGGCCACTCGGACCTGGGCAGTGGTCTGAGTTGGCCCATAGGGTAGTCGCGGCGACGGCAGGTTCGTCCGTGGTTGTCGGATCAATCGAGGGTGTGGAATTTCGCGTGTTGGTCGATACTGGTGCGTCGGCTACGATCATTTCGGATTTGATTTACAATATACTGCCCGTACGATGCCGCCCCTTGGAACGGGTTTCTATCCCGTGTTTCGCCGCTAATGGCAGTTCACTTGGCATTATTGGGCAAATTCGGGCGCAAATTTCGATTGGAGACATTAAATTGGCAGGGCCTATTTTGGTCTCTTCTTCCCTCGCCGTGCCGTGTTTGTTAGGCACTGATTTTCTCGCGAAAATGCCTATTAAGATCCTTGTAGATCAAGGCTGCATCGAACTCCCGTCGGGTCGACGGATGGCGTTCTTGCCCACACCCTCACATCCGCGCATGGCTAGTGCCTCGGTGCAGGCGTTTGTCGCGAGCACAGTCCGCATTCCGCCAGGGACACAAATGCTTGTGCCCTTGCGATTAAAGAAACTGCTAGCCCCGGAGGCCTCGGCACATGGCATTTTGCTGGGGCCTTCAAACGCAGCTGCTAAGGGGTTAGATTTGGTGGCTGCACAGACCCTCGTAGCAGCCGACAGGGAGCCGTTCTTGCAGGTTTTGAATGTCGGGTTGTCCACAACCGTCATTCCGCAAGGAACTGCGCTCGCTCACGCGACCCCGGTGCCGTTGGGGACCGGAGTCGCGGGACACGTGCATGACACGCCGCAGGTCCCACCTCCTTCCGAATCGGATGAGAGATGGTTGGACTCGCTCTGCACAGACACGGGTGTTCTGTCTGGTTCGCAGCGAATTAAATTGGGCGCTCTTCTGCGAGAATTTTCCGATGTCTTTAGTAAATCTAAATTTGATATTGGCTGCACCAAGCTGCTGCGTCACCACATTGATACTGGTGACGCTGCCCCGATTCGACAAAACCCGTTTCGGCTTAGCCCGGCGGAGAAGCAGCATGTTAAATCGGCTGTGGATGACATGCTGAAGGCCGATATAATTTCTCCCTCCACTAGTCCCTGGGGTGCTCCAATAGTGCTGGTTAAAAAGCACGATGGCAGTCTCCGTTTTTGCGTTGATTTTCGGCGCCTAAATAAAATCTCGGTAGCGGACGCCTACCCTCTCCCCCGTATGGACGAGTCATTGGATGCCCTGGCAGGGGCGCACTATTTCTCCACCTTGGACCTTCTGTCGGGGTTTTGGCAACTCCCCCTCGACGAATCGTCAAAACCTAAGACTGCTTTTCGGACACCACAGGGCCTTTTCGAGTTGAATAGATTGCCCATGGGTCTCCACTCGGCCCCAGCGACGTTCCAGAGGCTCATGGAGCTGGTCCTCGCTGGGCTCCAGTGGGACTCATGTCTCATTTATCTTGACGACGTCATCGTCTTTAGCCGCACGTTCGGCGAACACATCGAACGGTTGCGTGCTGTCTTCTTGAAAATGCGGGCCGCTAACTTGAAATTCAAGCCGCAGAAGTGTCACCTTCTGCGTGAGTCTGTGCGCTATCTGGGCCACATAGTTAGCCGCTCGGGCATCTCTACCGACCCTGAAAAAACCAAATGTGTTCAACATTGGCCGACCCCTACATCTGCGGGCGATGTTCGTAGTTTTATTGGTTTTGCGTCGTACTACCGCCGGTTTGTTGCTGGCTTCGCGACGATTGCCAAGCCGCTCCACGCCCTTACGTCGAAAGGGGTGGCATTTCATTGGGGGGACGCAGAACAGGCTGCGTTCGACTCCTTGCGGAACGCGCTCGTGACGGCACCGTCCCTTGCGTACCCCGATTTTTCCGTGCCATTCGTGTTGGACACCGACGCTAGCAATACGGGGATTGGGGGTGTTCTGTCCCAAAAAGTTGATGGCATTGAAAGGGTTGTTGCCTATGGTAGCAGAGTCTTGTCTCTTGCTGAACAAAGATACTGTGTGACCAGACGTGAGCTGCTGGCCATTGTTTTTTTATTCAGCAATACAGGCCGTACCTGTATGGTCAGCATTTTACCGTGCGATCTGATCATTCGGCTTTACAGTACGCTCTGCGGGTTGACCAACCATCCGGGCAGCTTTCTCGGTGGCTCGAAGTCCTTCAGGACTACGATTTCAATGTCACTTACCGTAGGGGTGCACAACACACGAATGCCGATGCGTTGTCTCGCCTTCCGCCGGCTCAAAAATGTGCGTGTTTTTTGGGCTCGGGCCGTTGTAAGCCGCCACTGCCTGCGCAGGTCGTGCCTCTCACAACGGTGTCAGCCACACTTCCCGCCGCCTCAGCGCCGATGTTGGATCATGCAGATCCAATGGCCAGTGACGATTTGCTGGGGCTAACTTTGGCCGAATGGGGTCGGCACCAGGGCGAGGACATGTCGTTATTGAGGTTGCGTCGCCACGCGAATAATGGGGTTCCAAGACAGGGCAAATTTAATTCATTTGTCATGAAGCGCGGCTTGTTGATGCATTGGGATGCTGACTCGTGTCAACATAAAATCGTCGTGCCATCCGCCTTGCGATGCAAGGCCGTATGGGCGGCGCATGAGCGTTTATTGCACCTGGGTGTTCATAAGACCATTGGGTTGTTGCGGTTGCAATTTTTCTGGCCGGGCATGCTGCGCGACGTCACTGACATTTTGCTGGGATGCACCCATTGTGCGCAACGTAAACCGCCGGCTAAACCGGCATGCCCACCCCTGCAACCCATTTCGGTCTCTCGTATAAATGAGTTGGTGGCTCTCGATATTTTGGGCCCTTTTCCTACTACGCCACGGGGTAATAAGTACCTTCTGGTTGGGGTAGAGTATTTTACACGGTGGCCTATGGCCTGGGCCCTCCCCAACCAGTCGGCGGCGGCCGTTGTGGACGCCTTTGTTCAAGGCTACGTCCTGGACAAGGGCGCACCAGAACGGTTGCTGACCGATCAGGGAAGAAATCTTTCGGGAGCCTTGCCGACTGATGCGTGCCGCCTGTTGGGCACTAAGAAAGTGCGCACTTCGCCCTACCATCCCCAGACAGACGGCATGGTGGTGCGCCTTCATAGAACTCTCACCGCTATGTTATGCCATCAGGTCGATGAATCCCACCTCGATTGGGACTTGCAGGTTCCGGGGGTCCTCGCCGCATACCGTATGGCACCTCACGCGGCGACGGGATTTTCCCCGTTCTTTCTAATGTACGGCAGGGATGCCTTTCCTCCCGCCGACGTTCGGCTGGAAATCGAACAGCCACCGCAAAAGTCAAAGCTCGTTGACCACTTGCGATTCAACCTCCGTAAGTTGGCCGAGGCACGGGAGGCCGCCATTGAAAATTCGGCTTCCCGCCAACAGGCGAATTTGCGACTGCGGGACCCTTGGTCGTACACGCATCGGTGGGCACCGGGAGACAGGGCATGGCTCCACTGCCCCCAGGTGCCGGTGTCCACGTCGGCCAAACTCCTCAGACCATGGCGAGGCCCCGTTGAGGTAGTGGAAGTCCTGCGTCCCCAATGTGTTAAAATTAGCTGGGGACGGCGTCACTGGTGCATTCACCCCTCTCGGTTGAAACCCTTCGTCACGCCACGTGTCCCTCCACAACACACGACATGGGGGCCGAGTGTGCTACGCGTCCGACGAGCCGGATGTTGCCCCGTTGGTGCCTAACCCACAGCGCAGGCGTGTCATTCCTCCTGCAGATGACGCGGGAGTGACGGCTCCATGCAGGCCACGTTCGGCCTCAATGGACCGTGGAGCAGCAGGTGTCCCCGTGGAGATGCCTAAAGGCCCACCGGATGCTCTGGCTCATCCTCCTCCTTCCCTTGTGCCGCCGACAAAGCCTGCCATCCCCTACGATGGTCCCGCGAAACGCACGCGCGTGAAATCTCGCCGGTTATGTTTTTTTGGCATGTCTAGTGCCTTGTACATACGTTATGTTGTTAAGGGGGGTATTTATAGGGGTTTAATTGTTCTTGTTGTTCGTGAGGCACACTCACAATTCTTCTACCGTTGGTAATTTCGGAGTTTCCCATTGTTGCAGCCGGGACGGCTGGAGCTTCCGAAGGAGGGGGTGATGTAGAGGTGTTAACTACGCGCTGTTGCGTAACCTGCGTTGCCACCAGGGCAGTGCAGCATTACCCCTGGGTACAACGGTTGGGGTCAGTCGAGGTGAAACGGATCGTGGCCAGGGTTTGGTGCGAACCAATCAGACGGTTCCACGTGGGAATGTATGATTGGTTCTACCTGGCCACGAAGGGGTATAAGACGGGTGACCCAACGGACCTCGGGGAGTTCTCTCCCTGCACGAAGATAGAAGACTGGGCTGAAGCCTAGCTAGGACCCTGGACCAGCCTCCCAGCCCTTCTAAGGGGTTAGGCTCGGCATACCCAGTGGTCAGGACCCACCGGGCCAGCGGTGGGTCAGATAGCCTCCCCTAGGTCCTAGCCGGAGGACTAGGATAGCGGTAGACGTGTGAGTCCCGCCAAGTCCGGAGGTTGTACCTCCTTAGGTATCAAGGAGGTTAGTGGTAGACGTGAGAGTCCCGCCAGGTCCGGAGGCTGTACCTCCCTAGGGTATCGGGTGAGGGGACCGAATATCCCTCTGCGTGTTAAGCGTTGTATAAGGAAATATAATAAACAGAGTGTGCCTCCTAAAGAAGTCTGCTCGTCCTTACAACACTACACTGGTGGTGTATAGTAGTGGTGTATAGTAGTGTATACTGGTGTATAGTAGTGTAGTGTATAGTAGTGGTGTAGTTACTACTTGAGCCCACCGGTGTATTGAAGAGTGAATCCGTACACTATTTTTGAGTACGACGTTTCGCTGATCATGGCATCCAGCATCATCGGGCGATTTACCAGACTAGTGAAGCCACCCACCCGCTTCCAGTATTAACTACACATTTATACTTGGGCCATCGAACCCCCCCAAAAAAAACATTCGTTATGAATATTGATCGCCAAAGCCTGCACACGTTCAACCGATTTTTTTTTACAAGCGTCTTGACATTTATGTGGGACTAGCTTCCTGTAAATATTGGGAAGCCCTCTTTCGTAGCGGGAGGTGGGGTGGGAGAGAGTTTTTATTTAAAAATAAAATACATTGAGTGAATGAACGAGGTCGTGGATGAGCAAGTCTGCTGATACCCTCCACCCTCAAGTCATCCCCGCCCCGTAGGCTCCACGATACAAAATCGACTAAAAAATAAACCACACACCGCGCTTAAACAAGAGTTGATTATAATTTGTGTTTGTTGACCCCCGTTCTCCACCCATGTTTATTTGACAAGGTTCGATTGGGACAGGTTAAGAGGAGGAGAGGGGTGGGGTGGGTATAGAGTAAGGGAGAAGCTAAATGTGGTGCGAAATCTTATCGCAATTAAAAAAAAAACACCACACTAATGATCATCCGGGGGAGGGGTGGAAGAGGAGGAGGAAGGCTACTGCACTACAGCTGTTGTTCAAACAGTTCACTTATTTTTTTCACTTTTATATAAAAACACAAAACCCCCATCCATCCATCCACCCCAAGCGAGTCTCCCAATGGCGGAGAGGCGCGCACTCGGAACGCGACCAACGCAAACTCCTCGCGTGTCGCGAGCGTCCCACGTCCAAACTTCTCTCGCGCCGAGGTTCGTAGCCAACCGCGCGCTAAATCGGACGTGCGGGGTGGGTGTGGGGTGGGTGGGAGGAGGGGAGGGGAGGGGAGGGAGGAGGGGAGGCGTGGGCCAAGAAACTTAAACACAAAAAGCCGTACTCAAGGAAGGAGCAGGCGAGGCCCGTCGGGATGCGTCGTTTCATCATCGTCGTCATCGTCATCATCACCGCCGCCACCATCAATCGAGCGATGCCATCACCACCACCACCACCACCATCAATGAAGCCAGTCCCGTCGGGGATACATCGTTCCATCATCATCATCATCATCGTCGTCGCCACCGCCGCCATCACCGAGCAAGGCTACACCGTGCCATCACCACCACCACCACCACCCAGCGAGGCCGTGGCGATACATCGTTCCATCATCATCGCCGCCACCATCAATCAAGCGATGCCACAACGTGTCACCATCACCACCACCACCACCACCCAGCGAGGCCCGTCGGGGATACAACGTTCCATCATCGCCATCACCGAGCAAGGCTACACCGTGCCATCACCACCACCACCACCACCCAGCGAGGCCGTCGGGGATACATCGTTCCATCATCATCGCCGCCACCATCAATCAAGCGATGCCACAACGTGTCACCATCACCACCACCACCACCACCACCCAGCGAGGCCCGTCGGGGATACAACGTTCCATCATCGCCATCACCGAGCAAGGCTACACCGTGCCATCACCACCACCACCACCACCACCCAGCGAGGCCGTGGGGATACAACGTTCCATCATCACCACCTCCGTTTCACATAGAACAGGGCCCCCCCCACCACCACCCCCGCCCCGAGGAAGTGGCTATGACAGAGCTACTTCCGAAATCCCCTCCAACCGGTGCTCTGCCTCCCCCTTAACTTTTTCAACGGAATTGGGAGGGGGGGCCATCGGCTGTCCAAATTCGGCGCACGGCCAACGGAGGTCAATCGGCACGGCGTTAAACGCGGCAGGCGCTGGGAGCGAAACGTCGGACCTCGCAAGCAGGGTGGGGTGGGGGCCTGAAGGCCTGCGTGGAAAATAAAAAAACCTCTCATTTGACCGCACTGCCCATAGACTCACACTACCCACAGACTAACACTACTCATACACTAACACTACCCATACACTAACACTACCCATAGACTAACACTACCCATAGACTAACACTGCCCATAGACTAACACTACACATACACTAACACTGCCCGTAGACTAACACTGCCCATAGACTAACACTACCCATAGACTAACACTACTCATAGACTAACACTACCCATACACTAACACTACCCATACACTAACACTACCCATAGACTAACACTGCCCATAGACTAACACTACACATACACTAACACTGCCCGTAGACTAACACTGCCCATAGACTAACACTACCCACAGACTCAACACTACCCATACACTCACAACACCCATAGACTCACACCACCCATACACTAACACTACCCATACACTAACACTACCCATAGACTAACACTGCCCATAGACTAACACTACCCATAGACTCAACACTACCCATACACTCAACACTCCCCATAGACTAACACTACCCATACACTAACACTACCCATACACTAACACTGCCCGTAGACTCACACTACCCATAGACTCACACTACCCATAGACTAACACTGCCCATAGACTAACACTCCCCATAGACGCAACACTCCCCATAGACTCACACTACCCAAAGACTCAGCATTGCAGTCCCATCTGGCTCCCCAGACTGCTGGTAGACAGACCTTGTGCTCCTCAGGGCAGGCCCCGCTAGCTGAACCCAGCACTTTACACTCTGCGCTGGGCGCTAACAGGCGTCTAAGACGCGGGTAACTCTTCAGGCCGGTACTCCAGATTCGGCTCCGAGCACCAAACGGGTCGGGAAACTCCACGAGAAACTCAATTTTTTTCGTTGCCTTTTCGGGTTTCAACCGAGTCGCGTTTCCCATCCGCCCACTTGGATATATATTTTTTTCACACGTTCTTAATAAAGGTTTTTGGGTTAGATCGTGTCCGTGTCGAAATCCTCCAGCACCTGACACGGCCAATCAGTAAGGGATTTGTCAAGTAGTTTAGTGTATAGTATAGTGTATAGCACAGTGCAGTGTATAGTATAGTGCAGTGTATAGTGTAGTGTATAGTAGTGTATACTGGTGTATAGTAGTGTATAGTGTAGTGTATACTGGCGGAGTGTATACTAGTGTAGTGTATACTGGTGTAGTGTATAGTAGTGTAGTGTATACTGGTGTAGTGTAGTGTATAGTAGTGTATACTGGTGTAGTGTATAGTGTATACTGTAGTGTGTAGTAGTGCATTGTATAGTAGTGTATACTGGTGTAGTGTATAGTAGTGTATACTGGTGGAGTGTATACTGGTGTAGTGTATACTGGTGTAGTGTAGTGTATAGTAGTGTAGTGTATACTGGTGTAGTGTATAGTAGTGTATACTGGTGTAGTGTATACTGGTGTAGTGTATACTGGTGTAGTGTAGTGTATAGTAGTGTAGTGTATAGTAGTGTATACTGGTGTAGTGTATACTGGTGTAGAGGTGTTAACTACGCGCTGTTGCGTAACCTGCGTTGCCACCAGGGCAGTGCAGCATTACCCCTGGGTATAACGGTTGGGGTCAGTCGAGGTGAAACGGATCGTGGCCAGGGTTTGGTGCGAACCAATCAGACGGTTCCACGTGGGAATGTATGATTGGTTCTACCTGGCCACGAAGGGGTATAAGACGGGTGACCCAACGGACCTCGGGGAGTTCTCTCCCTGCACGAAGATAGAAGACTGGGCTGAAGCCTAGCTAGGACCCTGGACCAGCCTTCCAGCCCTTCTAAGGGCTAAGGCTCGGCATACCCAGTGGTCAGGACCCACCGGGCCAGCGGTGGGTCAGATAGCCTCCCCTAGGTCCTAGCCGGAGGACTAGGATAGCGGTAGACGTGTGAGTCCCGCCAAGTCCGGAGGTTGTACCTCCTTAGGTATCAAGGAGGTTAGCGGTAGACGTGAGAGTCCCTGCCAGGTCCGGAGGCTGTACCTCCCTAGGGTATCGGGTGAGGGGACCGAATATCCCTCTGTGTGTGTTAAGCGTTGTATAAGGAAATAATACAATAAACAGAGTGTGCCTCCTAAAGAAGTCTGCTCGTCCTTACAACACTACAACTGGAGTCAGAAATGGTTGGAAATGGAAACCAGAAGTTCAGCCCACGCGCGGAGCCAGAACGAAGATAACGCTGTCTCACCTGCAAGCACCGCCAGCTCCGCTGAAAACGCTGCCGCGTTGACGGCCGCCCAGCCACCGGTTGAGCAGCCGGTTGCTCCCCCTGCCATGGGGGACGGACTCAGGGCAGCACACGGCCGTCTCGCTCAACTTCTACACGCCGTGGCCTCCATTCTCGAAGAGATCAACTTGGAGGTTGCGGGCAGGCCGAGTCAACCGCCGGCAGACGTTCCCGCCATCGGCCGGGGCAGACATTTTGATTTTCCCGCCGGGGAACCACGTGATTCCGCCGGAAGCGGAAGCCAGGGGCATCCTGGGAACGCGGGGGGCCAATCACAACCCGCAACGTCATCAGCACGCGACGCTGCGAATTCAAGTTCCTCAGCGGACTGCCGCGTCATCACTGTACCGACACGGTACAGTAGACTCTATCGGCCGGGAAATCGCCGATCTCCGGCTCGAGACGGTACAAGCTGAGGGGGAGACGACGTCCGCCCTCCAACAACGCCTGCCCATCTTCCGAGAATTCACATCTGAAGGGGGCGACTGGGCGGCGTTCCAGCGTCGCTTCCTGAGCCACCAAGAGATGGTGGGCTGGTCGGACGCACAGGCGCTCCGAGCACTACCAGGCCACTTTGGATGACGACGCTCTCGCCTCGCTCCTCACCATCCCCAGGCAACAAAGGGCGACTCTTCAATCGGCCCTCCGACGGATGTCCGACTGTGTACGGGCCTCCATCCGACGTCCGCAGCCGATTTTACGACAGGCGACGCCGCCCTAAAGAGTCTCCAGTTGGCATTCCGGACCGCTCTACTGGCGATGGCAAGAGCGGGTTACCCTCGCATGGACGACGAGGCCATCGATGCCATCGTTCTCCAGAAGATGCTGGAGCTGGCGCGCGAGCTGCGCATCGTCATCCAAGCGGTGGACGACGACGGTATGTGCTCGCTACGAGCCGCTCGGTGCATCCACGCACATCTGCTGCTCCACACGGAATCGACCATCGCCGCCTCGGCTTCGACGTCGGAACCTGCCAGCAGGGACGCCGAGTTCTCCCCCGACCGGGCCTTCATGGCGACCAGGTCAACGGGCCGGCGATCGTCCGACCACGCTGGTCGCCGCAACGACCAGCAGCGGGGACGGCCTGCTCCACGCGGCGACGTGACGTGCTTCAACTGTGGCCGACGAGGCCACATCTCCTCCGAGTGCCGTGCGCCTCGACGACGCCCCTCCGCATCCCGGGGCCAGGACTACAGGACGTCCACGGCATCGCGGCAAAACCAGGCAAGTCGCGACGCCTCTCACGCTCGGCCCTCATTCACACCATACACACTGCAACGCACCATAAGAAGGGCTCGCGATTCGGCGTGTGATGGGGGGTATTCTGGCGTTTGTTCGCGGCCACTCGGAACCTGGGCAGTGGTCTGAGTTGGCCCATAGGGTAGTCGCGGCGACGGCAGGTTCGTCCGTGGTTGTCGGATCAATCGAGGGTGTGGAATTTCGCGTGTTGGTCGATACTGGTGCGTCGGCTACGATCATTTCGGATTTGATTTACAATATACTGCCCGTACGATGCCGCCCCTTGGAGCGGGTTTCTATCCCGTGTTTCGCCGCTAATGGCAGTTCACTTGGCATTATTGGGCAAATTCGGGCACAAATTTCGATTGGAGACATTAAATTGCCAGGGCCTATTTTGGTCTCTTCTTCCCTCGCCGTGCCGTGTTTGTTAGGCACTGATTTTCTCGCGAAAATGCCTTTTAAGATCCTTGTAGATCACGGCTGCATCGAACTCCCGTCGGGTCGACGGATGGCGTTCTTGCCCACACCCTCACATCCGCGCATGGCTAGTGCCTCGGTGCAGGCGTTTGTCGCGAGCACAGTCCGCATTCCGCCAGGGACACAAATGCTCGTGCCCTTGCAACTTAAAAAACCGCTAGCCCCGGAGGCCTCGGCACATGGCATTTTGCTGGGGCCTTCAAACGCAGCTGCTAAGGGGTTAGATTTGGTGGCTGCACAGACCCTCGTAGCAGCCGACAGGGAGCTGTTCTTGCAGGTTTTGAATGTCGGATTGTCCACAACCGTCATTCCGCAAGGAACTGTGCTCGCTCACGCGACCCCGGTGCCGTTGGGGACCGGAGTCGCGGGACACGTGCATGACACGCCGCAGGTCCCTACCTTCTTCCGAATCGGATGAGAGATGGTTGGACGCGCTCTGCACAGACACGGGTGATCTGTCTCATTCGCAGCGAATTAAATTGCGCACTCTTCTGCGAGAATTTTCCGATGTCTTTAGTAAATCTAAATTTGATATTGGCTGCACCAAGCTGCTGCGTCACCACATTGATACTGGTGACGCTGCCCCGATTCGACAAAACCCGTTTCGGCTTAGCCCGGCGGAGAAACAGCATGTTAAATCGGCTGTGGATGACATGCTGAAGGCCGATATAATTTCTCCCTCCACTAGTCCCTGGGGTGCTCCAATAGTGCTGGTCAAAAAGCACGATGGCAGTCTCCGTTTTTGCGTTGATTTTCGGCGCCTAAATAAAATCTCGGTAGCGGACGCCTACCCTCTCCCTCGTATGGACGAGTGATTGGATGCCCTGGCAGGGGCGCACTATTTCTCCACCTTGGACCTTCTGTCGGGGTTTTGGCAACTCCCCCTCGACGAATCGTCAAAACCTAAGACTGCTTTTCGGACACCACAGGGCCTTTTCGAGTTTAATAGATTGCCCATGGGTCTCCACTCGGCCCCAGCGACGTTCCAGAGGCTCATGGAGCTGGTCCTCGCTGGGCTCCAGTGGGACTCATGTCTCATTTATCTTGACGACGTCATCGTCTTTAGCCGCACGTTCGGCGAACACATCGAACGGTTGCGTGCTGTCTTCTTGAAAATTGCGGGCCGCTAACTTGAAATTCAAGCCGCAGAAGTGTCACCTTCTGCGTGAGTCTGTGCGCTATCTGGGCCACATAGTTAGCCGCTCGGGCATCTCTACCGACCCTGAATAAACCAAATGTGTTCAACATTGGCCGACCCCTACATCTGCGGGCGATGTTCGTAGTTTTATTGGTTTTGCGTCGTACTACCGCCGGTTTGTTGCTGGCTTCGCGACTGATTGCCAAGCCGCTCCACGCCCTTACGTCAAAAGGGGTGGCGTTTCATTGGGGGGACGCAGAACAGGCTGCGTTCGACTCCTTGCGGAACGCGCTCGTGACGGCACCGTCCCTTGCGTACCCCGATTTTTCCGTGCCATTCGTGTTGGACACCGACGCTAGCAATACGGGGATTGGGGGTGTTCTGTCCCAAAAAGTTGATGGCATTGAAAGGGTTGTTGCCTATGGTAGCAGAGTCTTGTCTCTTGCTGAACAAAGATACTGTGTGACCAGACGTGAGCTGCTGGCCATTGTTTTTTTATTCAGCAATACAGGCCGTACCTGTATGGTCAGCATTTTACCGTGCGATCTGATCATTCGGCTTTACAGTACGCTCTGCGAGTTGAACAACCGTCCGGGCAGCTTTCTCGGTGGCTCGAAAGTCCTTCAGGACTACGATTTCAATGTCACTTACCATAGGGGTGCACAACACACGAATGCCGATGCGTTGTCTCGCCTTCCGCCGGCTCAAAAATGTGCGTGTTTTTTGGGCTCGGGCCGTTGTAAGCCGCCACTGCCTGCGCAGGTCGCGCCTCTCACAACGGTGTCAGCCGCACTTCCCGCCGCCTCAGCGCCGATGTTGGTTCATGCAGATCCAATGGCCGGGGCTAACTTTGGCCGAATGGGGTCGGCACCAGGGCGAGGACATGTCGTTATTGAGGTTGCGTCGCCACGCGAATAATGCGGTTCCAAGACAGGGCAAATTTAATTCATTTGTCATGAAGCGCGGCTTGTTGATGCATTGGGATGCTGACTCGTGTCAACATAAAATCGTCGTGCCATCCGCCTTGCGATGCAAGGCCGTATGGGCGGCGCATGAGCGTTTATTGCACCTGGGTGTTCATAAGACCATTGGGTTGTTGCGGTTGCAATTTTTCTGTCCGGGCATGCTGCGCGATGTCACTGACATTTTGCTGGGATGCACCCATTGTGCGCAACGTAAACCGCCGGCTAAACCGGCATGTCCACCCCTGCAACCCATTTCGGTCTCTCGTATAAATGAGTTGGTGGCTCTCGATATTTTGGGCCCTTTTCCTACTACGCCACGGGGTAATAAGTACCTTCTGGTTGGGGTAGAGTATTTTACACGGTGGCCTATGGCCTGGGGCCCTCCCCAACCAGTCGGCGGCGGCCGTTGTGGACGCCTTTGTTCAAGGCTACGTCCTGGACAAGGGCGCACCAGAACGGTTGTGAACCGATCAGGGAAGAAATTTTTCGGGAGCTTTGCTGACTGATGTGTGCCGCCTGTTGGGCACTAAGAAAGTGCGCACTTCGCCCTACCATCCCCAGACCGACGGCATGGTGGAGCGCCTTCATAGAACTCTCACCGCTATGTTATGCCATCAGGTCGATGAATCCCACCTCGATTGGGACTTGCAGGTTCCGGGGGTCCTCGCCGCATACCGTATGGCACCTCACGCGGCGACGGGATTTTCCCCGTTCTTTCTAATGTACGGCAGGGATGCCTTTCCTTCCCGCCGACGTTCGGCTGGAAATCGAACAGCCACCGCAAAAGTCAAAGCTCGTTGACCACTTGCGATTCAACCTCCGTAAGTTGGCCGAGGCACGGGAGGCCGCCATTGAAAATTCGGCTTACCGCCAATGGGCGAATTTGCGAGTGCGGGACCCTCGGTCGTACACGCATCGGTGGGCACCGGGAGACAGGGCATGGCTCCACTGCCCCCAGGTGCTGGTGTCCACGTCGGCCAAACTCCTCAGACCATGGCGAGGCCCGGTTGAGGTAGTGGAAGTCCTGCGTCCCCAATGTGTTAGAATTAGCTGGGGACGGCGTCGCTGGTGCGTTCACCCCTCTCGGTTAAAACCCTTCGTCACGCCACGCGTCCCTCCACAACACACACGACATGGGGGCCGAGTGTGCGACGCGTCCGACGAGCCGGATGTTGCCCCGTTGGTGCCTAACCCACAGCGCAGGCGTGTCATTCCTCCTGCAGATGACGCGGGAGTGACGGCTCCATGCAGGCCACGTTCGGCCTCAATGGACCGTGGAGCAGCAGGTGTCCCCGTGGAAATGCCTAAAGGCCCACCGGATGCTCTGGCTCATCCTCCTCCTTCCCTTGTGCTGCCGACAAAGCCTGCCATCCCCTACGATGGTCCCGCGAAACGCACGCGCGCGAAATCTCTCCGGTTATGTTTTTTTGGCATGTCTAGTGCCTTGTACATACGTTATGTTGTTAAGGGGGGTATTTATAGGGGTTTAATTGTTCTTGTTGTTCGTGAGGCACACTCACAATTCTTCTACCGTTGGTAATTTCGGAGTTTCCCATTGTTGCAGCCGGGACGGCTGGAGCTTCCGAAGGAGGGGGTGATGTAGAGGTGTTAACTACGCGCTGTTGCGTAACCTGCGTTGCCACCAGGGCAGTGCAGCATTACCCCTGGGTACAACGGTTGGGGTCAGTCGAGGTGAAACGGATCGTGGCCAGGGTTTGGTGCGAACCAATCAGACGGTTCCATGTGGGAATGTATGATTGGTTCTACCTGGCCACGAAGGGGTATAAGACGGGTGACCCAACGGACCTCGGGGAGTTCTCTCCCTGCACGAAGATGGAAGACTGGGCTGAAGCCTAACTAGGACCCTGGACCAGCCTTTCAGCCCTTCTAAGGGCTAAGGCTCGGCATACCCAGTGGTCAGGACCCACCGGGCCAGCGGTGGGTCAGATAGCCTCCCCTAGGTCCTAGCCGGAGGACTAGGATAGCGGTAGACGTGTGAGTCCCGCCAAGTCCGGAGGTTGTACCTCCTTAGGTATCAAGGAGGTTAGCGGTAGACGTGAGAGTCCTGCCAGGTCCGGAGGCTGTACCTCCCTAGGGTATCGGGTGAGGGGACCGAATATCCCTCTGTGTGTGTTAAGCGTTGTATAAGGAAATAATACAATAAACAGAGTGTGCCTCCTAAAGAAGTCTGCTCGTCCTTACAACACTACAACTGGAGTCAGAAATGGTTGGAAATGGAAACCAGAAGTTCAGCCCACGCGCGGAGCCAGAACGAAGATAACGCTGTCTCACCTGCAAGCACCGCCAGCTCCGCTGAAAACGCTGCCGCGTTGACGGCCGCCCAGCCACCGGTTGAGCAGCCGGTTGCTCCCCCTGCCATGGGGGACGGACTCAGGGCAGCACACGGCCGTCTCGCTCAACTTCTACACGCCGTGGCCTCCATTCTCGAAGAGATCAACTTGGAGGTTGCGGGCAGGCCGAGTCAACCGCCGGCAGACGTTCCCGCCATCGGCCGGGGCAGACATTTTGATTTTCCCGCCGGGGAACCACGTGATTCCGCCGGAAGCGGAAGCCAGGGGCATCCTGGGAACGCGGGGGGCCAATCACAACCCGCAACGTCATCAGCACGCGACGCTGCGAATTCAAGTTCCTCAGCGGATGCCGCGTCATCACTGTACCGACACGGTACAGTAGACTCTATCGGCCGGGAAATCGCCGATCTCCGGCTCGAGACGGTACAAGCTGAGGGGGAGACGACGTCCGCCCTCCAACAACGCCTGCCCATCTTCCGAGAATTCACATCTGAAGGGGGCGACTGGGCGGCGTTCCAGCGTCGCTTCCTGAGCCACCAAGAGATGGTGGGCTGGTCGGACGCACAGGCGCTCCGAGCACTACCAGCCACTTTGGATGACGACGCTCTCGCCTCGCTCCTCACCATCCCCAGGCAACAAAGGGCGACTCTTCAATCGGCCCTCCGACGGATGTCCGATGTGTACGGGCCTCCATCCGACGTCCGCAGCCGATTTTACGACAGGCGACGCCGCCCTAAAGAGTCTCCATTGGCATTCCGGACCGCTCTACTGGCGATGGCAAGAGCGGGTTACCCTCGCATGGACGACGAGGCCATCGATGCCATCGTTCTCCAGAAGATACTGGAGCTGGCGCGCGAGCTGCGCATCGTCATCCAAGCGGTGGACGACAACGGTATGTGCTCGCTACGAGCCGCTCGGTGCATCCACGCACATCTGCTGCTCCACACGGAATCGACCATCGCCGCCTCGGCTTCGACGTCGGAGCCTGCCAGCAGGGACGCCGAGTTCTCCCCCGACCAGGCCTTCATGGCGACCAGGTCAACGGGCCGGCGATCGTCCGACCACGCTGGTCGCCGCAACGACCAGCAGCGGGGACGGCCTGCTCCACGCGGCGACGTGACGTGATTCAACTGTGGCCGACGAGGCCACATCTCCTCTGACTGCCGTGCGCCTCGACGACGCCCCTCCGCATCCCGGGGCCAGGACTACAGGACGTCCACGGCATCGCGGCAAAACCAGGCAAGTCGCGACGCCTCTCACGCTCGGCCCTCATTCACACCATACACACCGCAACGCACCATAAGAAGGGCTCGCGATTCGGCGTGTGATGGGGGGTATTCTGGCGTTTGTTCGCGGCCACTCGGACCTGGGCAGTGGTCTGAGTTGGCCCATAGGGTAGTCGCGGCGACGGCAGGTTCGTCCGTGGTTGTCGGATCAATCGAGGGTGTGGAATTTCGCGTGTTGGTCGATACTGGTGCGTCGGCTACGATCATTTCGGATTTGATTTACAATATACTGCCCGTACGATGCCGCCCCTTGGAACGGGTTTCTATCCCGTGTTTTGCCGCTAATGGCAGTTCACTTGGCATTATTGGGCAAATTCGGGCGCAAATTTCGATTGGAGACATTCAATTGGCAGGGCCTATTTTGGTCTCTTCTTCCCTCGCCGTGCCGTGTTTGTTAGGCACTGATTTTCTCGCGAAAATGCCTATTAAGATCCTTGTAGATCAAGGCTGCATCGAACTCCCGTCGGGTCGACGGATGGCGTTCTTGCCCACACCCTCACATCTGCGCATGGCTAGTGCCTCGGTGCAGGCGTTTGTCGCGAGCACAGTCCGCATTCCGCCAGGGACACAAATGCTCGTGCCCTTGCAACTTAAAAAACCGCTAGCCCCGGAGGCCTCGGCACATGGCATTTTGCTGGGGCCTTCAAACGCAGCTGCTAAGGGGTTAGATTTGGTGGCTGCACAGACCCTCGTAGCAGCCGACAGGGAGCTGTTCTTGCAGGTTTTGAATGTCGGATTGTCCACAACCGTCATTCCGCAAGGAACTGTGCTCGCTCACGCGACCCCGGTGCCGTTGGGGACCGGAGTCGCGGGACACGTGCATGACACGCCGCAGGTCCCACCTTCTTCCGAATCGGATGAGAGATGGTTGGACGCGCTCTGCACAGACACGGGTGATCTGTCTCATTCGCAGCGAATTAAATTGCGCACTCTTCTGCGAGAATTTTCCGATGTCTTTAGTAAATCTAAATTTGATATTGGCTGCACCAAGTTGCTGCGTCACCACATTGATACTGGTGACGCTGCCCCGATTCGACAAAACCCGTTTCGGCTTAGCCCGGCGGAGAAACAGCATGTTAAATCGGCTGTGGATGACATGCTGAAGGCCGATATAATTTCTCCCTCCACTAGTCCCTGGGGTGCTCCAATAGTGCTGGTCAAAAAGCACGATGGCAGTCTCCGTTTTTGCGTTGATTTTCGGCGCCTAAATAAAATCTCGGTAGCGGACGCCTACCCTCTCCCTCGTATGGACGAGTCATTGGATGCCCTGGCAGGGGCGCACTATTTCTCCACCTTGGACATTCTGTCGGGGTTTTGGCAACTCCCCCTCGACGAATCGTCAAAACCTAAGACTGCTTTTCGGACACCACAGGGCCTTTTCGAGTTTAATAGATTGCCCATGGGTCTCCATTCGGCCCCAGCGACGTTCCAGAGGCTCATGGAGCTGGTCCTCGCTGGGCTCCAGTGGGACTCATGTCTCATTTATCTTGACGACGTCATCGTCTTTAGCCGCACGTTCGGCGAACACATCGAACGGTTGCGTGCTGTCTTCTTGAAAATGCGGGCCGCTAACTTGAAATTCAAGCCGCAGAAGTGTCACCTTCTGCGTGAGTCTGTGCGCTATCTGGGCCACATAGTTAGCCGCTCGGGCATCTCTACCGACCCTGAATAAACCAAATGTGTTCAACATTGGCCGACCCCTACATCTGCGGGCGATGTTCGTAGTTTTATTGGTTTTGAGTCGTACTACCGCCGGTTTGTTGCTGGCTTCGCGATGATTGCCAAGCCGCTCCACGCCCTTACGTCAAAAGGGGTGGCGTTTCATTGGGGGGACGCAGAACAGGCTGCGTTCGACTCCTTGCGGAACGCGCTCGTGACGGCACCGTCCCTTGCGTACCCCGATTTTTCCGTGCCATTCGTGTTGGACACCGACGCTAGCAATACGGGGATTGGGGGTGTTCTGTCCCAAAAAGTTGATGGCATTGAAAGGGTTGTTGCCTATGGTAGCAGAGTCTTGTCTCTTGCTGAACAAAGATACTGTGTGACCAGACGTGAGCTGCTGGCCATTGTTTTTTTATTCAGCAATACAGGCCGTACCTGTATGGTCAGCATTTTACCGTGCGATCTGATCATTCGGCTTTACAGTACGCTCTGCGGGTTGACCAACCGTCCGGGCAGCTTTCTCGGTGGCTCGAAGTCCTTCAGGACTACGATTTCAATGTCACTTACCGTAGGGGTGCACAACACACGAATGCCGATGCGTTGTCTCGCCTTCCGCCGGCTCAAAAATGTGCGTGTTTTTTGGGCTCGGGCCGTTGTAAGCCGCCACTGCCTGCGCAGGTCGCGCCTCTCACAACGGTGTCAGCCGCACTTCCCGCCGCCTCAGCGCCGATGTTGGTTCATGCAGATCCAATGGCCGGGGCTAACTTTGGCCGAATGGGGTCGGCACCAGGGCGAGGACATGTCGTTATTGAGGTTGCGTCGCCACGCGAATAATGCGGTTCCAAGACAGGGCAAATTTAATTCATTTGTCATGAAGCGCGGCTTGTTGATGCATTGGGATGCTGACTCGTGTCAACATAAAATCGTCGTGCCATCCGCCTTGCGATGCAAGGCCGTATGGGTGGCGCATGAGCGTTTATTGCACCTGGGTGTTCATAAGACCATTGGGTTGTTGCGGTTGCAATTTTTCTGGCCGGGCATGCTGCGCGATGTCACTGACATTTTGCTGGGATGCACCCATTGTGCGCAACGTAAACCGCCGGCTAAACCGGCATGTCCACCCCTGCAACCCATTTCGGTCTCTCGTATAAATGAGTTGGTGGCTCTCGATATTTTGGGCCCTTTTCCTACTACGCCACGGGGTAATAAGTACCTTCTGGTTGGGGTAGAGTATTTTACACGGTGGCCTATGGCCTGGGGCCTCCCCAACCAGTCGGCGGCGGCCGTTGTGGACGCCTTTGTTCAAGGCTACGTCCTGGACAAGGGCGCACCAGAACGGTTGTGAACCGATCAGGGAAGAAATTTTTCGGGAGCTTTGCTGACTGATGTGTGCCGCCTGTTGGGCACTAAGAAAGTGCGCACTTCGCCCTACCATCCCCAGACCGACGGCATGGTGGAGCGCCTTCATAGAACTCTCACCGCTATGTTATGCCATCAGGTCGATGAATCCCACCTCGATTGGGACTTGCAGGTTCCGGGGGTCCTCGCCGCATACCGTATGGCACCTCACGCGGCGACGGGATTTTCCCCGTTATTTCTAATGTACGGCAGGGATGCCTTTCTTCCCGCCGACGTTCGGCTGGAAATCGAACAGCCACCGCAAAAGTCAAAGCTCGTTGACCACTTGCGATTCAACCTCCGTAAGTTGGCCGAGGCACGGGAGGCCGCCATTGAAAATTCGGCTTACCGCCAATGGGCGAATTTGCGAGTGCGGGACCCTCGGTCGTACACGCATCGGTGGGCACCGGGAGACAGGGCATGGCTCCACTGCCCCCAGGTGCTGGTGTCCACGTCGGCCAAACTCCTCAGACCATGGCGAGGCCCGGTTGAGGTAGTGGAAGTCCTGCGTCCCCAATGTGTTAGAATTAGCTGGGGACGGCGTCTCTGTTAAAACCCTTCGTCAAGCCACGCGTCCCTCCACAACACACACGACATGGGGGCCGAGTGTGCGACGCGTCCAACGAGCCGGATGTTGCCCCGTTGGTGCCTAACCCACAGCGCAGGCGCGTCATTCCTCCTGCAGATGACGCGGGAGTGACGGCTCCATGCAGGCCACGTTCGGCCTCAATGGACCGTGGAGCAGCAGGTGTCCCCGTGGAGATGCATAAAGGCCCACCGGATGCTCTGGCTCATCCTCCTCCTTCCCTTGTGCCGCCGACAAAGCCTGCCATCCCCTACGATGGTCCCGCGAAACGCACGCGCGCGAAATCTCGCCGGTTATGTTTTTTTGGCATGTCTAGTGCCTTGTACATACGTTATGTTGTTAAGGGGGGTATTTATAGGGGTTTAATTGTTCTTGTTGTTCGTGAGGCACACTCACAATTCTTCTACCGTTGGTAATTTCGGAGTTTCCCATTGTTGCAGCCGGGACGGCTGGAGCTTCCGAAGGAGGGGGTGATGTAGAGGTGTTAACTACGCGCTGTTGCGTAACCTGCGTTGCCACCAGGGCAGTGCAGCATTACCCCTGGGTACAACGGTTGGGGTCAGTCGAGGTGAAACGGATCGTGGCCAGGGTTTGGTGCGAACCAATCAGACGGTTCCATGTGGGAATGTATGATTGGTTCTACCTGGCCACGAAGGGGTATAAGACGGGTGACCCAACGGACCTCGGGGAGTTCTCTCCCTGCACGAAGATGGAAGACTGGGCTGAAGCCTAACTAGGACCCTGGACCAGCCTTTCAGCCCTTCTAAGGGCTAAGGCTCGGCATACCCAGTGGTCAGGACCCACCGGGCCAGCGGTGGGTCAGATAGCCTCCCCTAGGTCCTAGCCGGAGGACTAGGATAGCGGTAGACGTGTGAGTCCCGCCAAGTCCGGAGGTTGTACCTCCTTAGGTATCAAGGAGGTTAGCGGTAGACGTGAGAGTCCCGCCAGGTCCGGAGGCTGTACCTCCCTAGGGTATCGGGTGAGGGGACCGAATATCCCTCTGTGCGTGTTAAGCGTTGTATAAGGAAATAATACAATAAACAGAGTGTGCCTCCTAAAGAAGTCTGCTCGTCCTTACAACACTACACTGGTGTAGTGTATAGTAGTGGTGTATAGTAGTGTATACTGGTGTAGTGTATACTGGTGTATAGTAGTGTAGTGTATAGTAGTGGTGTAGTTACTACTTGAGCCCACCGGTGTATTGAAGAGTGAATCCGTACACTATTTTTGAGTACGACGTTTCGCTGATCATGGCATCCAGCATCATCGGGCGATTTACCAGACTAGTGAAGCCACCCACCCGCTTCCAGTCTTAACTACACATTTATACTTGGGCCATCGAACCCCCCCCAAAAAAAAAAACATTCGTTATGAATATTGATCGCCAAAGCCTGCACACGTTCAACCGATTTTTTTACAAGCGTCTTGACATTTATGTGGGACTAGCTTCCTGTAAATATTGGGAAGCCCTCTTTCGTAGCGGGAGGTGGGGTGGGAGCGAGTTTTTATTTAAAAATAAAATACATTGAGTGAATGAACGAGGTGGTGGATGAGCAGGTCTGCTGATACCCTCCACCCTCAAGTCATCCCCGCCCCGTAGGCTCCACGATACAAAATCGACTAAAAAATAAACCACACACCGCGCTTAAACAAGAGTTGATTATAATTTGTGTTTGTTGACCCCCGTTCTCCACCCATGTTTATTTGACAAGGTTCGATTGGGACAGGTTAAGAGGAGGAGAGGGGTGGGGTGGGTATAGAGTAAGGGAGAAGCTAAATGTGGTGCGAAATCTTATCGCAATTAAAAAAAAACACCACACTAATGATCATCCGGGGGAGGGGTGGAAGAGGAGGAGGAAGGCTACTGCACTACAGCTGTTGTTCAAACAGTTCACTTATTTTTTTCACTTTTATATAAAAACACAAAACCCCCATCCATCCATCCACCCCAAGCGAGTCTCCCAATGGCGGAGAGGCGCACACTCGGAACGCGACCAACGCAAACTCCTCGCGTGTCGCGAACGTCCCACGTCCAAACTTCTCTCGCGCCGAGGTTCGTAGCCAACCACGCGCTAAATCGGACGTGCGGGGTGGGTGTGGGGTGGGTGGGAGGAGGGGAGGGGAGGGAGGGGAGGGAGGAGGGGAGGCGTGGGCCAAGAAACTTAAACACAAAAAGCCGTACTCAAGGAAGGAGCAGGCGAGGCCCGTCGGGATGCGTCGTTTCATCATCGTCGTCATCGTCATCGCCGCCACCATCAATCGAGCGATGCCATCACCACCACCATCAATCAAGACAGTCCCGTCGGGGATACATCGTTCCATCATCATCATCATCGTCGCCACCGCCGCCATCACCGAGCAAGGCTACACCGTGCCATCACCACCACCACCACCGTCCAAGCGATGCCATTATCGTGTCATCACCACCACCACCACCCAGCGAGGCCCGTCGGGGATACAACGTTCCATCATCGCCATCACCGAGCAAGGCTACACCGTGCCACCACCACCATCACCACCACCACCACCCAGCGAGGCCGTGGGGATACAACGTTCCATCATCGCCACCTCCGTTTCACACAGAACGGGCCCCCCCCCCCACCACCACCACCCCCGCCCGAGGAAGTGGCTATGACAGAGCTACTTCCGAAATCCCCTCCAACCGGCGCTCTGCCTCCCCCTTAACTTTTTCAACGGAATTGGGAGGGGGGGCCATCGGTTGTCCAAATTCGGCGCACGGCCAACGGAGGTCAATCGGCACACGGTTAAACGCGGCAGGCGCTGGGAGCGAAACGTCGGACCTCGCAAGCAGGGTGGGGTGGGGGCCTGAAGGCCTGCGTGGAAAATAAAAACCTCTCATTTGACCGCACTGCCCATAGACTAACACTGCCCATAGACTAACACTACCCACAGACTAACACTACCCATACACTAACACTACCCATACACTAACACTACCCATAGACTAACACTACCCATAGACTAACACTGCCCATAGACTAACACTACACACACTAACACTGCCCGTAGACTAACACTGCCCGTAGACTAACACTACCCATAGACTAACACTACCCATAGACTAACACTACCCATAGACTAACACTACCCATAGACTCACACTACCCGTAGACTAACACTACCCATAGATTCACACTACCCATAGACTCACACCACCCATAGACTCACACCACCCATAGACTCACACCACCCATAGACTCACACCACCCATAGACTCACACCACCCATAGACTCACACCACCCATACACTAACACTACCCATAGACTCACACCACCCACAGACTTCATTGGCCACTGCGCCTGCAATCAATCCCCGGTGATCCCCGCGGCACGGCTGGGGTGGGTGGTGGCGGATCAGCCTGGGACGCTCGTGGCAACAGCCCGCGGTACAGCAACAACAACAACAGGAGTAACAACAACAGGAGTAACAACAACAGGAGTAACAACAGACAACACCGTCACAGGCGGAACACCGCAACGTTGCGAGCAAGTAACGTGAAGCAAACGTCTGGGTGTGGTGTGCGTGTGTTGTTGTGTGTATGTGTGTTAGTGTATGTGTTGTTGTGTGTGTTAGTGTATGTGTTGTTGTGTGCTGTGTGTGCATGTATGTGTGTCTGTGTGTTAGTGTATGTGTTGTTGTGTGCTGTGTGTGCATGTATGTGTGTGTATGTGTGTGTTAGTGTATGTTGTTGTGTGCTGTGTGTGCATGTATGTGTGTGTGTGTCTGTGTGTGTTAGTGTATGTGTGTGTTAGTGTGTGTTAGTGTGTGTGTCTGTGTGTGTTAGTGTGTGTCTGTGTGTGCTCGCTAACAGCACTTGCCCCTACAGTCTGTTAAGGCTATATGGGGGATCTTTGTTCTTTGTATCTTTGTCTGTGTGTGTTAGTGTATGTTGTTGTGTGCTGTGTGTGCATGTATGTGTGTGTGTATGTTAGTGTATGTGTTGTTGTGTGTGTGTTAGTGTATGTCTGTGTGTGTTAGTGTATGTTGTTGTGTGCTGTGTGTGCATGTATGTGTGTGTGTCTGTGTGTTAGTGTATGTGTGTGTCTGTGTGTGTTAGTGTGTGTTGTTGTGTGTGTTGTGTGTGTGTGTCTGTGTGTGTGACTGTGTGTGTGTCTGTGTGTGTTAGCGTATGTGTGTGTGGTGTGTGTTGTTGTGTATGTATGTGTCTGTGTGTCTGTGTGTGTTAGTGTATGTGTTGTTGTGTGTGTTGTGTGTGCGTGTATGTGTATGTGTCGTTGTGTATGCCTGTGTGTTGTGTCTGTGTTGTTGCTGTGTGTGTGTCTGTGTGTTGTGTGACTGTGTGTTGTTGCTGTGTATGTGTGTGTGCTGTGTATGTGTTGTGTGACTGTGTGTTGTTGCTGTGTGTGTTTATGTGTGGTGGTAACGTGGTAACGTGGTGGGGGTGCGGCGGGCCAGGACACCGCGGTGGCTGCCGCGACGGTTGCCACGACGACGACGACGGTCGCCACGACGACGACGACGGTTGCCACGACGACGGCCGCGACGGTCGCCACGACGACGACGTCCGCAGCGACGGTTGCCACGACGACGACGTCCGCAGCGACGGTTGCCACGACGACGACGTCCGCAGCGACGGTTGCCACGACGACGACGGTCGCCACGACGACGACGTCCGCAGCGACGGTTGCCACGACGACGACGTCCGCAGCGACGGTCGCCACGACGACGACGACGGTTGCCACGACGACTGCGACGGCGGTCGCGACGACGATCTCCGGCGTGAGAGCGACGACGAGGAGGAGGAGGGCGGCGACGCGCGGCGACGCGGAGTATGTACACGTGGGTGGGGGGGTGGGTGGGGGTGTAGGTGGGTGGGGGGGTGGGTGGGGGTGTAGGGTGGGTGGGGGTGTAGGGGTAGGGTGGGGGTGTAGGGGTGGGTGGGTGTAGGGGTGGGGTAGGGGTGGGTGGGGTGTAGGGGTGGGTGGGGGGGTGTGGGGGTGTAGGGGTGGGGGTGTAGAGGTGGTGGTGTAAGGAGGGGTGTAGGGAGGGTGTAGGGGTGGGGTAGGGTGGGGGTGTAGGTAGGGGTGTAAGGAGGGTGTAGGGAGGGTGTAGGGAGGGTGGAGGGTGGGGGGTTTGTTTTGTGGGTTCACCGTGGGGGGCTCTCACGAAGGTTTTAACTGTGCCGCAGTCGAACGCTCACTGTTGGTAATACTCGTACTGATACCTGCAACGCAACGCACAGAGCCAGGCGGTGAGACACGCAGGGGACCCACACACACACAGCTACACACAGACACACACACAGCTACACACACAGCTACACACACACACAGCTACACACAGAGACACACAGCTACACACAGAGACACACAGCTACACACACAGCTACACAGTCACACACACACACAGCTACACCCACAGCTACACACACACACAGCTACACACACAGCTACACACACACACAGCTACACACACACACACACAGCTACACACACACAGACACAGCTACCCACAGACACCCCCACCAACCCACAGAGCTAGGCGGTGAGACCCACAGCTACCCAGACACCCACACAGCTACCCACAGACACCCACACAGCTACCCACAGACAACCACACAGCTACCCACCCACACAGCTACCCACACACACAGCTACCCACAGACACACAGCTACCCACAGACACCCACACAGCTACCCACAGACACAGCTACACCAGACACAGCTACCCACAGACACACACACAGCTACCCAGACACCCACACAGCTACCCACAGACACAGCTACCCACAGACACACACACAGCTACCCACAGACACCCCCACCAACCCACCCACTCCTACGTACACGGCAGGAACCCCCCAGATATCCACCCAACCCACGTGACGGACTACTCACTACAACGTGAGTCTGGTGAGTGACTACTCACTACCACGTGAGTCTGGTGAGTGACTACTCACTACCACGTGAGTCTGGTGAGTGACTACTCACTACAACGTGAGTCTAGTGAGTGACTACTCACTACAACGTGAGTCTGGTGACTACTCACTACCACGTGAGTCTGGTGACTACTCACTACCACGTGCGTCTAGTGAGTGACTACTCACTACCACGTGAGTCTGGTGAGTGACTACTCACTACAACGTGAGTCTAGTGACTACTCACTACAACCTGAGTCTGGTGAGTGACTACTCACTACGCGAGTCTGGTGAGTGACTACTCACTACCACGTGAGTCTAGTGAGTGACTACTCACTACCACGTGAGTCTGGTGAGTGACTACTCACTACCACGTCAGTCTGGTGAGTGACTACTCACTACAACGTGAGTCTAGTGAGTGACTACTCACTACAACGTGAGTCTAGTGAGTGACTACTCACTACAACGTGAGTCTGGTGAGTGACTACTCACTACAACGTGAGTCTAGTGAGTGACTACTCACTACCACGTGAGTCTGGTGAGTGACTACTCACTACAACGTGAGTCTAGTGACTACTCACTACAACGTGAGTCTGGTGAGTGACTACTCACTACAACCTGAGTCTGGTGAGTGACTACTCACTACAACGTGAGTCTGGTGAGTGACTACTCACTATCACGTGAGTCTAGTGACTACTCACTACAACCTGAGTCTGGCGAGTGACTACTCACTACTACGTGAGTCTGGTGAGTGACTACTCACTACCACGTGAGTCTGGTGAGTGACTACTCACTACCACGTGAGTCTGGTGAGTGACTACTCACTACCACGTGAGTCTAGTGAGTGACTACTCACTACAACGTGAGTCTGGTGAGTGACTACTCACTACAACGTGAGTCTGGTGAGTGACTACTCACTACCACGTGAGTCTGGTGAGTGACTACTCACTACAACGTGAGTCTGGTGAGTGACTACTCAATACGTGAGTCTGGTGAGTGACTCACTACCACGTGAGTCTAGTGAGTGACTACTCACTACAACGTGAGTCTGGTGAGTGACTACTGAATTGTCCACGTGACGATATCAACCTTAAAGTTTTCGTGACTGCAGGAATTAATATTTTTTCGGGCCCTTCGGTAACGTCAGCTAGATTGGTTACAAAGCAACAACAAAATCCGCAGTTTTTCTTATTTTTTGTTAACCATCTGCGGGGACTTTGCCTGCGAAGGACCCAAAGAATAAGACATCAGCTCTCGTTTGTGATGGCCAGGTCATTTCTGACAACAGAGCTACTCACGTAGCAGCTCAGCTGGGGGCCTTACACCCGCCAAAAACGTCAACATGGTTTAGTTTAAGTGTATAACCGAATTGCAGAGGCGCATAGAGTCATTGCAGAGAGACCCATAGACTCATCACATAGAGATGCATAGCCATAACATAGAGACCCATATTCATCACACAGAGACCCATAGCCTCATTAGAGACCCATAGCCTCATCACACAGAGACCCATAGCCTCATTACACAGAGACCCATAGCCTCATCACACAGAGACCCATAGCCTCATCACATAGAGACCCATAGCCTCATTACACAGAGACCCATAGCCTCATCACACAGAGACCCATAGCCTCATCACGCAGAGACCCATAGCCTCATCACAGAGACGCAGAGTCATTACATAGCAACCCACATTCATCACGCAGAGCAGAGACCCATAGCCTCATCACAGAGACGCATAGTCATTACATAGAAACCCACATTCATCACGCAGAGACCCATAGCCTCATCACGCAGAGACCCATAGCCTCATAGCAGAGACCCATAGCCTCATCGCATAGTCATTACATAGAGACCCATCGACGTTTACAGAGAATCTGACTGCTAGAAATGCCCGCGTGATTATGATGACGATGATATCCAGCTACTTGGGTCGAGCTATGGTTGTGACGGCCTTACATGTAAAGGGTTTTTTTTAATAAATATTTTTTTCCGTTTCGATCTCCCCGCTCTCTTCCCAACCACCGGGGCGGATGTAGAGAGGGTGGACAAATTCCTCCTCCTCCACACTCCGCGCTGCCTAACACCCTCAGAAATAGAGCCGGACTGGCAACCACATTCCCTCGCTAACGGCACCTCTAGAAGCCGGTTCTCGTTTTGCCGTTTCACGGGTAGATTCATTTTCCGTTTGTTTTCGCTGCGACGCATCTTTGAATGGCCTCCCTCCCTCCCTCTCGAGCTGCGATGAGGGCCCCCCACGAGGGTCCTCACCGGAACGCCGATCCGACTGCCGAGCACGTTAACCCGCCCCCCGCACGGAGCTCCGCTTTGTTGTTTTGGGAGGGCGACTGCCTCCAACTTAAAGTCTTAAAAAGCTTTTCGTGACTGCATAAAAATACTCATCAGGTTTTTTTTTTTTCCCCGGTAAAGTCGCGTATGTAGGAAGACAACACAATTATTGTACTTACAATAAAATTATTGTACTTACAATAAAATTATTGTATTTACAATAAAATTATTGCATTCCTACATACTTGACTTTACCGGAAAAAACCAATGAGTTGCCTCCAACTTGCCCAGCAGCGTCGTCCCTCACGAGCCTCCTCCACAGAGGCCGACCTTGACGCCGCCGGCACCGGTCATCGGCAAGTCCACTCGGCTCCACGTCCTCCCGTACCAAACGTCACTCCGTCTCTCCTCTAGCCCCCGGTGCCGCGCCCGCTTAGCCCCCTCGATCCGGCCGAACAAAAGCTGTTTCGGGCACGCGGTGGCTGGGCACGCGGGCTACATGACCCAGCCATCGCAGCCTTGCCCGCCGGAGGAGCTCACCGATGGGACCTTGCCCAGATCTTTCAAGGATTTGTGAGCTCCTCACACAATCCAGTCTGGTCAAACCCAGGATGGATCGTAGGCAGGGCCAGCCTAAATGTTTCTAACCGGCGAAGATGTTCCATTAGGGGGGGGGGGTCCACGTTTCGCAAGCGTAGAGAAGGGAGGGAATGACCGTGGCCGAGAAGACCTGAAGCTTAGTGCGGAGCGACAGACCAGGTAGCTTCCACACAGCGTTACGCAACCGATGAAAAGATATTTGCCGCTCGACTGATTCGGAGCGAGACCTCTGCTGTTAAACTGGAGCCGGTCATAAGCACACTGCCCAGGTATGGAAAACTCTCCACTCTCTCATGCCGCGCCCGAGCTGACCCCGAGTTGACCCCGACACAGCGGGAGAGCGGCAAGAGCCGGGCTCAGGCGCCACAACCTCCGCCGCCTCCAACGCCGCTCATCGGCCACGGGTTCACGCCCCGGCACCTCCCAGAAACCCGCCACGACCCTCCCCCCCCGGCCCCGCCGTACCTGCTTCGCGTGGGCGACACCCGGGAGCGCTCGTATCCGTACGAACCGGGCCCCGCGGCGGCCACGCCGGCCCCGCCGCGGCTCACGGGGCTCCGGTCGCGACCGTACCCGAACGCCGACGCCGACCCGGTCCCCGGGGGGCCCGTGCCGGGGGGCACCGTGGCGGCCGCCGCGGCCGCCGCGGCCGACGACAGCCGCTGCTGCTGCAGGTAGTCCAGGTCCCCGGCGCCGCCGCCGCCGCCGCCGCCGCCGGCGCCGCCCGCGCCGCCGCCGCCGCCGGCCCCCTGCGGGTAGGCGGCGGCCGCGGCCGACGACGAGGCCGCCGCGGCCGCGGCCGCCACGGCCGCCGAGTACGCGGGGCGGTAGCGCTCGTAGTAGTCCACGTAGCTGCCGTAAGCCGCCGCGGCCGCCGCGGCCGCCCGGGCGTCGCGCTGGTCGCCGTACGCGCCGCCGCCGCCCCCGCCGCCGCCGCCGGCGGCGCCGTACGCGCCGCCGGCGCCGCCGCCGCCGCCGTAGGCCCCCGCCGCGGCGGCGCCGTACGCCCCGCCGGCGCCGTACGCCCCGCCCACGCCGGCTCCGTACGCCCCCACGGCGCCGTACGCGCCGCCCCCGCCGCCCCCGCCGTACGCCCCGCCCACGCCGGCCGCCCCGGCCATCGCCTGCCCCATGTGGGCCGCCATCGGGGGCGGGGGCCCCATCGGCGGAGGGTACGGCCCCGGCGGCGGGGCGTGGTGGTGGTGGTGGTAGCCGCCGCCGTAGGCCGCCGCGGCCGCGGCCGCCGCCGCCGCGCTGCCGTAGGCGCCCGCGGCGCCGTAGGCGCCGGCCGCCGCCGCCGCCGCCGCGCCGAAGTCGGCGCCGCCCAGGGCCCCGACGCTCCCCAGGGCGCCGGCGACGCCGCCGTCGGCGCCGTTGCGGTAGCGGTCCTGCTGGTTGCGAGGGCCGCCGTTGTCCTGGGGAAGGGGGGGGGGGAGGGGAGGGTGGGTGGGGGGGGAGGTGGTGGGGGGGGAGGGAGGTGGTGGGGGGGGAGGTGGTGGGGGGGGGAGGTGGTAGAAGGGGGGATGTGGGGGAAGAAGGGGGAGGTGGTGGTGTGGGAGGTGGTGTGGGGGGAGGAGGTGGTGGTAGTGGGGGGGAGGAGGGGAGGGAGGTGGGGGGGGAGGTGGTGGTGGTAGTGGGGGGGAGGGAGGTGGGGGGGGAGGTGGGGGGTGGGGGAGGAGGGCGCGAAGGTGGGGGGGGGGGCGGCAGGATTTAGACTCAGTGGGGAAACTTTTAGTCTCATGGGTGGGGGAGGTTCTCACACTCACCCCTCGTCACACACCACACTCACCACACACTCACCACACACTCACCACACCACACTCACCACACACACCACACTCACCACACACACCACACTCACCACACACTCACCACACCACACTCACCACACTCACCACACACTCACCACACACACACCACACACACACACCACACACACACCACACACACACCACACTCACCACACACACACCACACACACACACCACACTCACCACACACACACACCACACTCACCACACCACACACACACACCACAGTCACCACACTCACCACACCACACTCACCACACCCACACTCACCACACTCACCACACCACACTCACCACACCACACACACACCACACCAACCCCACCAGACCACCCACCCCACTCACCCACCTACCTACCACACACCACATACACCCACCCCACACCTACCCCACTCACCCACCTACCCCACTCACCCACCTACCCCACCCACCCCACTCGACCACCAGATCCACCACCAGCTGTGCAGGCCATGGGACAGACCCAGCAGGTGCCATGGGTTGACTGAGATGACTTCCGGTAGATGCACCACCAACTGTACCTCCCCTACTGTCCCAACTTTCTGCATTTTAGCCGCCCGATGCTCCGCTCATTGTTGTGAGCGTCGCTCCTACGCCCTCCGTTGTTGTTGGAGGGCGACTGCCTTAAACTGCCCAGCAGCAGCGTCCTTCACGAGCCTCCTCCATAGAGGCCGATCTTGACACCGCTGATACCAGTCATCGGCCAGTCCACTCAGCTCCACATCATGTTACTCTGTAGATGGAATTAAATAGCGATTTGTGATGGTGGGCTACTGAGGCAGACTCCATCTCCTCAGCGACCCGCGACCACCACCCATCCTTGCAGCGCCTCACGGCTCTCCGAAACCTCCGAGCGAAGGCTGCGGTAAGCCTCCTCATTCTCTGACGTGGGATGCTGTAGCCGATGACAGTGGGCCTGTCGCTTTTTCTCAACCATCCTGAACACCTCCTCTGTCAGCCAGGGTCTCTGGGGAGGTCTGGACCGCGTACCCAAAGCAGCCATTGCAGCTGCATGAGCCACAGTCCTAAACCTCGCCCATTTACCCTCGACATCAGGAGTCGGGGACGATGCCAACCCCAGCCGCAAGCGGTGATGAAATTCTCGCTTGCAACTTTCATCAGATAACTGAGACCAGGCCACTTTAGGTCGGAATGGGGTCCTGGGTGTACACCCACCACAAGAGTGGAAGAATGGCAGGCGCGTCTTACGGATGACAAGCCGATGGGCAGATCAGCTCTAACGGTAGGTCCTGGTCTGTAATTATGTAGTCCAGCAGATGTTCTTGCCTGGACCCGGGCGTGCATCCATGATGTTTCGTGGATGTGCCGATGCCGGACCAGCGTGTTCGTGATAACAAGCCCATGGGGCTGTACAGAAGTCTAGCTGCCTCCATCCGTTATTCCCGAGCTGATCCGGCCCATGCCTTCCGATCACTCCTGTTAGGCGACGTCAATAACCGCCCGGGCATTAAAGTCGCCCAAACAGGATGGAGGCTCCCTCCACTGACGGTTCATCTTCGGTGGGGTCGTGAGCAACCGCCACCACATTCCCTCGCCTCTCTTGTCGACGGGTAAGGCCAAGGCCCACAGTAGCCTGGGGGCTCGCCGCATCGGACACCACCATCAAACCCCCTTCACATTATCCCGTTCGAAACAAGTGCCACCTCCTCTGCTGTTTTGGCGGTTTCCTGCCCCGAGCGGAGAACTGTCCACCTGCTCATGATGTGACTTCGGGGGGGGCGGGGGGAGCCAGAACCGGTCCACCGGACCACCTCCCGCATAGGTCCAGACGGTTTACCGGTCCACCTCCCGACAAGAGGAGCGGCAGCCTCTCCTCCGCAACGGGAGCCCCGGAGAATGTTCCACGTGGCCAAATCTCAAAAGCCGCTTGTTCCACGCTTTCAATTAACTCACTCTTGTCTGTTGTTGTTGTTGTTGAATCCTCAAATCTTGCAACTCAATGTTAACCCACTTGCCAATGTGGTATCGACTGAAAACTTGCTATACTTATGTCACACTGATGACAAAACTAGATTCTATCATTAAAAATGGATTTTTAAACAATCTTTTTAGACGCTTTTTATTAACTCTGTTGTTGTTGAATCCTCAAATGTTGAAACTCAATTTTAACCCACTTGCCAATGTGGTATCGACTGAAAACTTGCTATCACTTGTGTCACACTGATGACAAAACTAGATTCTATCAATAAAAATAGATTTTTAAACAATCTTTTTACATGCTTTTTATTAACTCTGTTGTTGTTGTTGAATCCTCAAATGTTGAAACTCAATGTTAACCCACTTCCCAATGTGGTATCGACTGAAAACTTGCTATGCTTGTGTCACACTGATGACAATACTAGATTCTATCATTAAAAATTGATTTTTAAACAATCTTTTTACACGCTTTCAATTAACTATTGTCCGTTGTTGTTGTTGTTGAATCCTCAAATGTTGAAACTCAATGTTAACCCACTTGCCAATGTGGTATCGACTGTAAACTTGTTATACTTATGTCACACTGATGACAATACTAGAATCCATCATTAAAAATAAAAATAGATTTTTAAACAATCTTTTTACACGCTTTCAATTAACTCACTCTTGTCTGTTGTTGTTGAATCCTCAAATGTTGCAACTCAATGTTAACCCACTTGCCAATGTGGTATCGACTGAAAACTTGCTATACTTATGTCACATTGATGACAAAACTAGATTCTATCATTAAAAATAAATTTTTAAACAATCGTTTTACACGCTTTCAATTAACTCACTCTTGTCTGTTGTTGTTGTTGAATCCTCAAATGTTGAAACTCAATGTTAACCCACTTGCCAATGTGGTATCGACTGAAAACTTGCTATACTTATGTCACACTGATGACAAAACTAGATTCTATCATTAAAAATGGATTTTTAAACAATCTTTTTAGACGCTTTTTATTAACTCTGTTGTTGTTGAATCCTCAAATGTTGAAACTCAATTTTAACCCACTTGCCAATGTGGTATCGACTGAAAACTTGCTATCACTTGTGTCACACTGATGACAAAACTAGATTCTATCAATAAAAATAGATTTTTAAACAATCTTTTTACATGCTTTTTATTAACTCTGTTGTTGTTGTTGTTGAATCCTCAAATGTTGAAACTCAATGTTAACCCACTTCCCAATGTGGTATCGACTGAAAACTTGCTATGCTTGTGTCACACTGATGACAATACTAGATTCTATCATTAAAAATTGATTTTTAAACAATCTTTTTACACGCTTTCAATTAACTATTGTCCGTTGTTGTTGTTGTTGAATCCTCAAATGTTGAAACTCAATGTTAACCCACTTGCCAATGTGGTATCGACTGTAAACTTGTTATACTTATGTCACACTGATGACAATACTAGAATCCATCATTAAAAATAAAAATAGATTTTTAAACAATCTTTTTACACGCTTTCAATTAACTCACTCTTGTCTGTTGTTGTTGAATCCTCAAATGTTGCAACTCAATGTTAACCCACTTGCCAATGTGGTATCGACTGAAAACTTGCTATCACTTGTGTCACACGGATGACAAAACTAGATTCTATCATTAAAAATTGATTTTTAAACAATCTTTTTACACGCTTTTAATTAACTCTGTCTGTTGTTGTTGTTGAATCCTCAAATGTTGAAACTCAATGTTAACCCACTTGCCAATGTGGTATCGACTGTAAACTTGCTATCACTTGTATCACACTGATGACAATACTAGATTCTATCATTAAAAATAAAAATAGATTTTTAAACAATCTTTTTACACGCTTTCAATTAACTCACTCTTGTCTGTTGTTGTTGTTGAATCCTCAAATCTTGCAACTCAATGTTAACCCTCTTGCCAATGTGGTATCGACTGAAAACTCGCTATGCTTGTGTCACACTGATGACAATACTAGATTCTATCATTAAAAATAAAAATAGATTTTTAAACAATCTTTTTACACGCTTTCAATTAACTCACTCTTGTCTGCTGTTGTTGTTGAATCCTCAAATGTTGAAACTCAATGTTAACCCACTTGCCAATGTGGTATCGACTGAAAACTTGCTATGCTTGTGTCACACTGATGACAATACTACATTCTATCATTAAAAATACATTTTTAAACAATCTTTTTACATGCTTTCAATTAACTCACTCTGTCTGTTGTTGAATCCTCAAATGTTGAAACTCAATGTTAACCCACTTGCCAATGTGGTATCGACTGAAAACTTGCTATGCTTGTGTCACACTGATGACAAAACTAGATTCTATCATTAACAATTTATTTTTAAACAATCTTTTTACACGCTTTTTATTAACTCACTCTGTCTGTTGTTGTTGTTGAATCTTCAAATGTTGAAACTCAATGTTAACCCACTTGCCAATGTGGTATCGACTGAAAACTTGCTATCACTTGTGTCACACTGATAACAAAACTAGATTCTATCATTAAAAATAGATTTTTAAACAACCTTTTTACACGCTTTTTATTAACTCACTCTGTCTGTTGTTGAATCCTCAAATGTTGAAACTCAATGTTAACCCACTTGCCAATGTGGTATCGACTGAAAACTTGCTATCACTTATGTCACAATGATGACAAAACTAGATTCTATCATTAAAAATAGATTTTTAAACAATCTTTTTACACGCTTTTTATTAACTCACTCTGTTGTTGTTGTACCCTCAAATGTTGAAACTCAATTTGTAACCCACTTGCCAATGTGGTATCGACTACAAGCTTGGTATACTTATGTCACACTGATGACAATACTAGATTCTATCATTAAAAATAGATTTTTAAACAATCTTTTTACACGCTTTCAATTAACTCACTATTGTCTGTTGTTGAATCCTCAAATGTTGAAACTCAATGTTAACCCACTTGCCAATGTGGTATCGACTGTAAACTTGGTATACTTATGTCACACTGATGACAATACTAGATTCTATCATTAAAAATAAAAACAGATTTTTAAACAATCTTTTAACACACTTTCAATTAACTCACTCTTGTCTGTTGTTGTTGTTGAATCCTCAAATGTTGCAACTCAATGTTAACCCACTTCCCAATGTGGTATCGACTGAAAACTCGCTATCACTTGTGTCACACTGATGACAATACTAGATTCTATCATTAAAAATTGATTTTTAAACAATCTTTTTACACGCTTTTTATTAACTGTCTGTTGTTGTTGTTGAATCCTCAAATGTTGAAACTCAATGTTAACCCACTTGCCAATGTGGTATCGACTGAAAACTTGCTATACTTATGTCACACTGATGACAAAACTAGATTCTATCATTAAAAATAGATTTTTAAACAATCTTTTTACACGCTTTCAATTAACTCACTCTTGTCTGTTGTTGTTGTTGAATCCTCAAATGTTGAAACTCAATGTTAACCCACTTGCCAATGTGGTATCGACTGAAAACTTGCTATGCTTGTGTCACACTGATGACAAAACTAGATTCTATCATTAAAAATTTATTTTTAAACAATCTTTTTACACGCTTTTTATTAACTCACTCTGTCTGTTGTTGTTGTTGAATCTTCAAATGTTGAAACTCAATGTTAACCCACTTGCCAATGTGGTATCGACTGAAAACTTGCTATCACTTGTGTCACACTGATAACAAAACTAGATTCTATCATTAAAAATAGATTTTTAAACAACCTTTTTACACGCTTTTTATTAACTCACTCTGTCTGTTGTTGAATCCTCAAATGTTGAAACTCAATGTTAACCCACTTGCCAATGTGGTATCGACTGAAAACTTGCTATCACTTATGTCACATTGATGACAAAACTAGATTCCATCATTAAAAATAGATTTTTAAACAATCTTTTTACACGCTTTTTATTAACTCACTCTGTTGTTGTTGTACCCTCAAATGTTGAAACTCAATTTGTAACCCACTTGCCAATGTGGTATCGACTACAAGCTTGGTATACTTATGTCACACTGATGACAATACTAGATTCTATCATTAAAAATAGATTTTTAAACAATCTTTTTACACGCTTTCAATTAACTCACTATTGTCTGTTGTTGAATCCTCAAATGTTGAAACTCAATGTTAACCCACTTGCCAATGTGGTATCGACTGTAAACTTGGTATACTTATGTCACACTGATGACAATACTAAATTCTATCATTAAAAATAAAAACAGATTTTTAAACAATCTTTTAACACACTTTCAATTAACTCACTCTTGTCTGTTGTTGTTGTTGAATCCTCAAATGTTGCAACTCAATGTTAACCCACTTCCCAATGTGGTATCGACTGAAAACTCGCTATCACTTGTGTCACACTGATGACAATACTAGATTCTATCATTAAAAATTGATTTTTAAACAATCTTTTTACACGCTTTTTATTAACTGTCTGTTGTTGTTGTTGAATCCTCAAATGTTGAAACTCAATGTTAACCCACTTGCCAATGTGGTATCGACTGAAAACTTGCTATACTTATGTCACACTGATGACAAAACTAGATTCTATCATTAAAAATAGATTTTTAAACAATCTTTTTACACGCTTTCAATTAACTCACTCTTGTCTGTTGTTGTTGTTGAATCCTCAAATGTTGAAACTCAATGTTAACCCACTTGCCAATGTGGTATCGACTGAAAACTTGCTATGCTTGTGTCACACTGATGACAAAACTAGATTCTATCATTAAAAATTTATTTTTAAACAATCTTTTTACACGCTTTTTATTAACTCACTCTGTCTGTTGTTGTTGTTGAATCTTCAAATGTTGAAACTCAATGTTAACCCACTTGCCAATGTGGTATCGACTGAAAACTTGCTATCACTTGTGTCACACTGATAACAAAACTAGATTCTATCATTAAAAATAGATTTTTAAACAACCTTTTTACACGCTTTTTATTAACTCACTCTGTCTGTTGTTGAATCCTCAAATGTTGAAACTCAATGTTAACCCACTTGCCAATGTGGTATCGACTGAAAACTTGCTATCACTTATGTCACATTGATGACAAAACTAGATTCCATCATTAAAAATAGATTTTTAAACAATCTTTTTACACGCTTTTTATTAACTCACTCTGTTGTTGTTGTACCCTCAAATGTTGAAACTCAATTTGTAACCCACTTGCCAATGTGGTATCGACTACAAGCTTGGTATACTTATGTCACACTGATGACAATACTAGATTCTATCATTAAAAATAGATTTTTAAACAATCTTTTTACACGCTTTCAATTAACTCACTATTGTCTGTTGTTGTTGTTGAATCCTCAAATGTTGAAACTCAATGTTAACCCACTTGCCAATGTGGTATCGACTGTAAACTTGGTATACTTATGTCACACTGATGACAATACTAGATTCTATCATTAAAAATAAAAACAGATTTTTAAACAATCTTTTAACACACTTTCAATTAACTCACTCTTGTCTGTTGTTGTTGTTGAATCCTCAAATGTTGCAACTCAATGTTAACCCACTTCCCAATGTGGTATCGACTGAAAACTCGCTATCACTTGTGTCACACTGATGACAATACTAGATTCTATCATTAAAAATTGATTTTTAAACAATCTTTTTACACGCTTTTTATTAACTCTGTCTGTTGTTGTTGTTGAATCCTCAAATGTTGAAACTCAATGTTAACCCACTTGCCAATGTGGTATCGACTGAAAACTCACTATCACTTATGTCACACTGATGCCAATACTAGATTCTATCATTAAAAATAAATTTTTAAATAATCTTTTTAGACGCTTTTTATTAACTCTGTTGTTGTTGAATCCTCAAATGTTGAAACTCAATGTTAACCCACTTGCCAATGTGGTATCGACTGAAAACTCGCTATCACTTGTGTCACACTGATGACAATACTACATTCTATCATTAAAAAAAATATATTTTTTTAAACATACTTTTTTTATTATACACGTTGTTTCGGCTTGGGTCTTAACTGTCCACGCTCAGCTGACGTTGGCTGTACATCGCCACGGTTCCCCTTATGCTGTGGCAAGCTTCGCGGCCACTTCCTGGAGTCGGAGTTCTGCCATCGCCAAGTGTGCTTTTTAAAAAAAAAAAGTATTTTTTTTTTTTGCAATATTAAACTCATTTCTGTTAACGGATCTGCCAGGTGGAGTTTGGCCACGAGGCATCATCATGGTAAGACCCCGTTTCCCCTTGGTGTCTAGCACGGCGCTTATTTAGTGCCAGGTGGACGGGGGTTAACCAGCCCCCCCAACACGCACCGATCTCTATCTCCACACACAACCCCCACTACTCACACCAACACAAAGATCCCCCGTGTAGCCTGTAACAGACTGTAGGGGCAAGTGCTGTTAGCGAGCAGCACCTATGAAGGCCGGCACGGCGCACGAGGGGGTGGGTGGCCAGCACCACGCCCGACCGCCTTTGTCTCCCCAGTGCTAGCGATGTTTACTACACACCGCACCAGGTACTCATTAGAGGCCGAGTCGACCTAGGGGAGGCCCGGGACCGGTTCAAATAATCGTCACCGGCGTTGACCGTCAGCGGGAATCGAACCCGGGTCGCCAGGTTCACAGCGCAGCGTAGCGCTAACCGCTACACTACCGCTCCACCACACACATAGCCTGCACCACACGCACTCAGCCTGCACGGCACACACACGCACACACACGCAGACTCACACAGACACCCATCGACTCGTCACCACACGCAGACTTGTGGACTCACGCAGACACCCATCACCACACGCAGACTTGTAGACTCAAGCACAGACACGCAGACTCACACAGACACCCATCGACTCGTCACCACACGCAGACTTGTGGACTCACGCAGACACCCATCACCACACGCAGACTTGTAGACTCACACAGACACCTGTAGACTCATCACCACACACAGACTTGTAGACTCACACACAGACACGTAGACTCACACAGACACCCATCACCACACACAGACTTGTAGACTCACACACAGACTTGTAGACTCACACACAGACACGTAGACTCACACAGACACCCATCACCACACGCAGACTTGTAGACTCACACAGACACCTGTAGACTCATCACCACACACAGACTTGTAGACTCACACACAGACACGTAGACTCACGCAGACACCCATCACCACACGCAGACTTGTAGACTCACACAGACACCTGTAGACTCATCACCACACACAGACTTGTAGACTCACGCAGACACCCATCACCACACGCAGACTTGTAGACTCACGCACAGACATGCAGACTCACACAGACACCCATCACCACACACAGACTTGTAGACCCTCCAACAGACACATAGACTCACACAGACACGTAGACTCATAGACACCCGTAGACTCATCACCACACGCAGACTTGTAGACTCGTGCACAGACACAGACTCACAGGCACCCGTAGACTCACACAGACACCCATCACCACACGCAGACTTGTGGACTCTCGCACAGACACACAGACACCCGTAGACTCACACAGACACACGTAGACTCATCACCACACGCAGACTTGTGGACTCAAGCACAGACCTGTAGACTCGCACACACACCCATCACCACACGCAGACGTGTAGACTTGTGCACAGACACAGACTCACAGACACCCGTAGACTCATCACCACACGCAGACTCACAGACACCCGTAGACTCACACAGACACCCATCGACCCATCACCACACGCAGACTTGTAGACTCGTGCACAGACACAGACTCACAGACACCCGTAGACTCACACAGACACCCATCACCACACGCAGACTTGTAGACTCACACAGACACACGTAGACTCACACAGACACCCATCGACTCGTCACCACACGCAGACTTGTGGACTCGCGCACGGAACCGTAGACTCACATAGAGACCCATCGACTCGCACACCTTGGGACAGTCCTTGGACCAGTGCCCCTCAGAGCCGCAGCGGAAACAGACCGTGCGGCCCCCCATCCCCGGCTGGGTGCGGAGGCGGCTACGCGACAGCTGCACCGAGATCCGGCGGCCCTTAAACTCGGTCTCGTCGAGGCCTCTGATGGCCTCCAAGGCATCCTCCTCCTTGTCCATGTGCACAAATGCGTAGTCCTGGGAGCGAGAGTTCTTTGGGAGTGACGTAGAAGCGGGAGGGGGGGGGGAGCGCAAAAAAAAGGGGGGGGGGAGGGAAGAGATGTAAATGACGGGGGGGGGGGGGGGGCACGCGAATGGGGGACGAGCGACGTCGCTGAGACGTCTCAGCGACGTCTCAGCGACGTCACCGAGACGTCGCTGAGAGGCACGTCGCTGAGAGGCACGTCGCTGAGAGGCACGTCGGCGCACGGCCCACGACGCTGGCGCACACAGCGGCACGGAAATAAATGAAAACTGAAGGCTGAAGACACGCACGCTGTCACACACACACGCTGTCACACACACGCTGTCACACACACACACAGTCACACACACGCTATCACACACGCTCTATCACACACACGCTCTATCACACACACGCTCTATCACACACACACGCGCTATCACACAACAACAACCGCCATTCGCCACTAAGTGGCGGTGGCGTCACCACGACGCTTGTGCCAGGCTAGGTGCACCGTGAGGCCACGTGAAGTGTCGAACGCCCGCTGGCAGGAGGTCACGGGGCAGACCCAGGTGCCACGGGTCGACTGACTGAGATGACTGGCTGATGCACCACCTGTGCCCCCTACTGTGCCAACTCGCTGTGCTTTAGCCACCCGGCGCTCCGCTCGTTGTTGTGAGCGTCGCTCCTCCGCCCTCCGTTGTTGTTGGAGGGCGACTGCCTCCAACTGCCCAGTAGCATCCCTCACGAGCCTCCTCCACAGAGGCCGATCTTGACACCGCTGGTACCAGTCATCGGCAAGTCCACTCAGCTCCACGTCCTCCTGTACCACATCACTCCATCTCTTCTCTAGCCCGTGCCGCGCCCGCTTAGCCCCCTCGATCCGGCCAAACAAAAGCTGTTTCGGCATGCGGTGGCTGGGCATGCGGGCTACATGACCCAGCCATCGCAGCCTTCCCCGCCGGAGGAGCTCACCGATGGGACCTTGCCCAGATCTTTCAAGGATTTGTGAGCTCATCATACAATCCAGCCTGGTTAAACCCAGGATGGATCGTAGGCAGGCTAGTCTAAATGTTTCTAACCGGCGAAGATGTTCCATTAGGGGGGTCCACGTTTCGCAAGCATAGAGAAGGGAGGGAATGACCGTGGCCGAGAAGACCTGAAGCTTAGTGCGAAGCGACAGACCAGGTAGCTTCCACACAGCGTTACGCAACCGATGAAAAGATATTGCCGCTCGACTGATTCGGAGTGAGACCTCTGCTGTTAAACTGGAGCCAGTCATAAGCACACTGCCCAGGTATGGGAAACTCTCCACTCTCTCCACAACTGCCCCATCACCGATCGGGAGTTGTGGGGGTGGAGTGTCCGATGGTACAAAATACCCAGGCAGGTGCTTAGTTTTGGTGGGGCTGATGGTAAGGCCCCACCTCTTAGTGGCACGCTCCAGTCTCAGCAGCAGCGTCTCCAACTCCTCCTCTGACTGAGCAGCTATTACCAAATCATCAGCATACATAACATGGTTGAGCAATAGGGAGCCATCCCTTGACCACACCCGGGCATCGATCAGCCTCCCATTATATCTGTACCATATGGAGATTCCCCCGGTACAGCTATTGAAGGCTTCACGAACTACGTGGTCAAAATAGATGCTAAAAAATGTGGGAGCCAGAGGACATCCCTGTCGCACCCCAAGGTGTACAGGGAATGGATCTGACTCCCGGCCACATAGTTTTACCTGGGCCCGCTTACCATCATGAAGGTCCTTAATGATCTTGAGCAGAGGGTCAGGTACTCCAAAAGCACGAAGAACAACCCAGAGCCCAGGCCTACTGATGGTATCATAGGCCTTGACCAGGTCAATAAAGCAGAGATGTAGGTCTTGTTGGAATTCCCTACACCTCTGCTGTAGCAGACGGACAGAAAATATGGCATCTGTGCAGGACCGCCCTTTCCTGAAACCGCATTGGGGCTCCGCAAACCTCTCCTCAGCGTGCCTGGCAAGGCGATGCTGAATAATCCTTGCCAGGACCTTTCCCGGCACACTGAGGAGTGAGATGCCCCTGTAGTTGTTACAGTCTGTGCGGTCCCCCTTCTTAAAAAGGGGGACCACCAGGGCATCCTTCCAATCCTGCGGAACCCGTCCAGTGGTCCAGACTGTTGTTATGATGTCATATAGGGCAGTCTGTGCACAAACGCCACCCTCCCTCAGCATTTCGCTTGGGAGATCATCTCTGCCCGCTGCCTTTCCTGGTCTCAGACTCCGGATCGCCTTCAATACTTCCTCAGCAGATGGCACCTCAGCCAGCCACTCACAGGGGGTGACTTCTTCCAATATTTGAGGCACCGCAGCCTCAGCAGGGTCATCCTCACTTTGTACCACGATGTTTTCCTGGCTGAGGGATTTTCCCTCCCCCAGGACCTCACAGAAATGCTCAGCAAATCTGCAAACCTGTTCCTGGGGGTCGGAGATTGGATCACCATTTTTTCCCCTAATGATGGTAATAGGTGTGGCGCTGCAGGTTACTTTTTTGATGGAGTTAAATAGAGATTTGTGATCACGGGCCACTGAGGCAGACTCCATCTCCTCAGCAACCCGCGACCACCACCCATCCTTGCAGCGCCTCACGGCTCTCCGAACCTCCGAGCGAAGGCTGCGGTAAGCCTCCTCATTCTCTGAGGTGGGATTCTGTAGCCGATGGCAGTGGGCCTGTCGCTTTTTCTCAACCATCCTGAACACCTCCTCTGTCAGCCAGGGTCTCTGGGGAGGTCTGGACCGTGTACCCAAAGCAGCCATTGCAGCTGCATGAGTCACAGTCCTAAACCTCGCCCATTTACCCTCGACATCAGGAAGAGTCGGGGACGATGCCAATCCCAGCCGCAAGCGGTGATGAAATTCTCGCTTGCAACTTTCATCAGATAACCGAGACCAGGCCACTTTAGGTCGGAATGGGGTCCTGGGTGTACACCCACCACCGGAGTGGAAGAATGGCAGGCGCATCTTACAGGGCAGATCAGCTCCACGGTAGGTCCTGGTGTCAAGGACATGGGCTCGCATCCGCTGGTCCGTCACTATGTAGTCCAGCAGATGTTCTTGCTTGGACCCGGCATGCATCCATGATGTTGTGTGGATGCGCCGATGCCGGAACAGCGTGTTGGTAGTTACAAGCCCATGGGCTGCACAAAAATCTAGCAGCCTCCTACCGTTGTTATTGAGCTGATCTGGCCCATGCCCTCCAATCACTCCAGACCAGGTGCCAGTATCATGACCAACTCGGGCATTGAAGTCACCCAACATGATGACTCTATCCCGAGGGGGCACTTTAGCCAGCACCTGTGACAGGAGGTCATAGAAGGCATCTGACTCATCGGCTTTGCCTGCATCCCTCCACGGATGTTCGTCTTCGGTGGGGGCATAAGTAACCACCACCACCATTCCTCGCCTCCGGTTGATGGGAAGGCGAGCCCAAAGTAGCCTGGGGCTTACAGCTTCCCACACCTCACCGCCACGCTCCCACGCCCCCTTCATTCTTTTGTTCAAAAGAAGAGCCGCACCCTGTTGTTTGGCAGTCTGCTGCCCCGAGTAGAGGACTGTCCACCCCTCATGGTGGCAGGAGCCAGAGCCGGTCCACCGGACCCTCCTGAATGCCGCATAGCTCCAGGCGGTACCGGTCCAGCTCCCGACAGAGGAGTGGCAGCCTCTCCTCCGCGGTGAGCGTTCGGACATTCCACGTGGCCACCCGTAGTGGCTTTTCGTTGTTTCTGGAGGAGCCCCGAGGGTAGAGATTCAATCTCCTGGCTCCGCCAATTGGGGTTTGGCCAGGAGACGTCATAGACACACACGCGCTATCACGCACGCGCTATCACGCACACGCTATCACGCGCGCGACGACACCAAGACACATCGCCTCCATCGTCCCCCGCCCTCACCTTGACGATGTCGCACTCGGCGACGGGGCCGTACTCCTCGAACTTGGCGCGCAGCTCCAGGTTGGTGCAGTCGGCGCTCACATTGCCCACGTAGATCTTGGTGGCGCCCGCCAGGCTCACGCGGCCCAGGCCGCCCAGCGACGAGGCGCCGCCGCCGCCTCGCGGGCCGCCCCCTCGCGACGCCTCCACGTTGATCTGCACCCCGTGCAGGACGTGGCGGTTCAGGCCCCTGGGGGTGTGGAGGTAGGGGTGGTGGAGGTAGGGGTGGAGGGTGGAGGAGGTGGTGGAGGAAGAGGGGGAGGAGGAGGTGGGGGGAAGGAGGAGTGGGGGAGGAGGGGGGGGGGGGAAGGGGGTAAGGAGGAGTGGGGAAGGAGGTGGGGGGAAGGGGGTGGGGGGAAGGAGGAGGGAGCAGGAGAAAGAGGGGAAGGAGGTGGTGGGGCGAAGGAGGTGGGGGGAAGGAGGGGGTGGAGAAGGGGGTGGGGGGAAGGAGGTTGTGGGGGGAAGGAGGAGTGGGGAAGGAGGGGGTGGAGAAGGAGGAGTGGGGAAGGAGGGGGTGGAGAAGGAGGTGGGGGGAAGGAGGAGGGGGGAAGGAGGTGGGGGGAAGGAGGGGGTGGAGAAGGGAGTGGGGGGGGAAGGAGGAGGCAGGTGGTGAGGAAGGTGAGGGGGGGGGATGGTGTAGTGGTGTAATGTTGAGGCTTTGCTTTGCCATCGACTGAACTCAAGATCTCCCATTCCTGGGCACCATAAATACCGCTATAGATAGAGTCAGCATGTACTACTGTAGTGATAGCAGGTACCACCACAGTCGGTATGTACTACCGTAGTGATAGCAGGTACCACCACAGTCAGCATGTACTACTGTAGTGATAGCAGGTACCACCACAGTCGGTATGTACTACTGTAGTGATAGAAGGTACCACCACAGTCAGTATGTACTACTGTAGTGATAGCAGGTACCACCACAGTCAGTATGTACTACCGTAGTGATAGCAGGTACCACCACAGTTGGTATGCACTGCTGTAATCATAGCAGCTACCACCAGTCAGTATGCACTATGTAATCATAGCAGGTACGTCAGTATGCACTGCTGTAATCATAGCAGCTACCACCACAGTCAGTATGCACTGCTGTAGTGATAGCAGCTACCACCACAGTCAGTATGCACTGCTGTAGTAATATCAGCTACCACCACAGTCAGTATGCACTGCTGTAATCACAGCAGCTACCACCAGTCAGTATGCACTGCTGTAATCACATCAGCTACCACCACAGCCAGTATGCACTGCTGTAGTGATAGCAGCTACCACCACAGTCAGTATGCACTGCTGTAGTGATAGCAGCTACCACCAGTCAGTATGCACTGCTGTAGTGATAGCAGCTACCACCAGTCAGTATGCACTGCTGTAGTAATATCAGCTACCACCACATTCAGTATGCACTGCTGTAATCATAGCAGGTACCACCAGTATGCACTGCTGTAGTCATAGCAGGTACCACCACAGTCAGCATGTACTACCGTAGTGATAGCAGGTACCACCACAGTCAGCATGTACTACTGTAGTGATAGCAGCTACCACCACAGTCAGTATGCACTGCTGTAATCACAGCAGCTACCACCACAGTCAGTATGCACTGCTGTAATCATAGCAGGTACCACCACAGTATGCGCTGCTGTAATCATAGCAGGTACCACCACTGTCAGTATGCAATGCTGTAATCATAGCAGCTACCATCACAGTCGGTATGGACTGCTGTAATCACAGCAGCTACCACCACCACCACAGTATGCAGTGCTGTTAGATTTTTAAGAGGTTTGAAATATTTGTTTTGACCCGGGCAACGCCGGGTACTTCCCGCTAGTCTACGATAAATCCAAATACTCTTTGGATCTTTCGGCAAAGTCATCACGTGGGTATAAAATAAAATAAATCACGACGTTTCGTCCATCATCAGGTGGGTTGCGCCCGAAACGCCACGATTCATTAAATTTTCCCACCCACTACGCGATGACTTTACCGAAAGAACCAAAGAGTGTGGGATTCCTGCAGTCACGAAAGCCTCAAATCAAGATAAATATATACACACGTATGTATACGTAATCACACGTGATAATTATCAAGCCTGGCCGTTGATATCATCTTTAAGGACACGCGCACGATCGACGTTAGCGAGTCGACTTTCCCCTCGTTGCAGAAATGACAACTATCATCATCATCATTATTTAGTAACTTTTACAAAATATTTATTAACCCGATTTTGTTCAACGCCTTAGAAATGTTCCCCCTGTCAGGCGTAGCGTTATCAACCGAGTCGCACCTACACAATATATTAATACATTTACATGTTATATACATATTAATATACACGTGTATATAATATATACACGTGTATATAATATATACACATACACACGTGTGTGTGTATATGGATATATTTAAGGACACGTGAACAGTGCCGACCTTCCCCTCGTTATAATTATAGTTTTTATTATTATTATTAAACTAGCTGTACTACCTACCCGGCTTCGCCCGGGACTTCGTCACCCCAGTGGCGATGTTCACACACCACACCAGTTACTCGTTTGAGGCCGAGTCGACCAAGGGGAGGCCCAGGACCGGTAGAAATAATCGTCACCGGCGGTGGCCGTGAGCGGGAATCGAACTCGGGTCGCCGGGTTCGTAGCGCGGCGTAGCGCTAACCGCTACACTACCGCTCCCTCCCCACACACACACAGATACACAGACACACACACAGATACACAGACACACACACAGACACACACACAGATACACAGACACACCCACACAGACAGCGCGCTAACCACTACACTACCGCTCCCCCCACACACACACAGTCTAACACACACACAGATACACAGACACACACACACAGATACACAGTCACAACCACACAGACACAACCACACAGACACACACACACACAGACAGCGCGCTAACCACTACACTACCGCTCCCCCCACACACACATACAGATACACACACAGACACACACACAGTCACACACACCCACACAGACAGCGCGCTAACCACTACACTACACTGCGTTACGCTTCCACATGCGCGGGTCACGTGACAGATATGACGTCACAGCTCACTTGCCGTGCAAAATTTTGTTGCATTATTGAGCTCCCCCCCTCCAATAAAAAACTAAACATGTATTTTTATAATGTTTGCATGGTGTACAGTCTGGAAAGTAGCCACATGGCAAATTTCAAGTTTGTTGCACGTTGGGAAGTAGGCTAAACATTTTGAACAGACACGAAATCACAACTGTGCCTTTTATATAAAATGGAGATTAGGGGCGTTTCTATTGTTTAATAATTGAGTCGCACCCATTCTGTATATTAATATAATTAATAGTATAATACGTGTATATTATAAACTATATGTGTATATTATATTTACACATGTCTATATACTATTACATATAATACATACGTGTATCTTATATACTATTATATACACACTTGTATAACATTATAAACATTTTATTTAAGGCTCCTCTCACACACTCGACGTTAGCGAGTCGACTCTAACACCACTGTTATAATAATGATTGCAATAAAATTAGCGGCGTTCATTTAGTTAATGATCTACAACACATTTTACATTTGTATTGTTTTAAAATTTTTAGCTTCCATCTCGCGTTTCCAGTCAAGGCCCAGGCTTATCAGGGAGCTTAGCTTACAAAATAGATTCCATATTCTACACACATATAATTATACACATCATTATATACATGTACTACCTATATGCTTTAATACATTATATAGAAATCTATACTTTAATAAATATTATAAATGTTATTTTAGTTTCCATCTCGCGTTTCCAGTCAAGGCCCAGGCTTATCAGGGAGCTTAGCTTACAAAATAGATTCCATATTCTACACACATATAATTATACATATCATTATATACATGTACTACCTATATGCTTTAATACATTATATACAAATGTATACTTTAATAAATATTACAAATGTTATTTTAGTTTCCATCTCGCGTTTCCAGTCAAGGCCCAGGCTTATCAGGGACCTTACCTTACGAAATAGATTCCATATTATACACACATATAATTATACATATCATTATATACATGTACTACCTATATGCTTTAATACATTATATACAAATGTATAATTTAATAAATATTATAAATGTTATTTTAGTTTCCATCTCGCGTTTCCAGTCAAGGCCCAGGCTTATAAGGGACCTAGCGCACAAGATATATCCCATATTACACACAATTGTACTTACATATGATTATACACATATTGTATATGTTTATACATATTACATATAAACATATATAATACATTATTATAACATTTATTTACAAGGCTGCCGATGGACCTAACACACATTTTCCTTATACACAATTATACATATTAATATTAGATACATTGTATAAATGATTATACACATTACATAATATACACATGTATCATACAGAATTTATAGAGTATTATTATTAATTTTGTTTCCTTTACGAGTTTCCAGCCAAGGCCTAGGCTGTGGAAGGGGCCTAAGCGCGCGAAATCGATTCCTACGTGAGCGAGTTCACCGGGAATCGAATCGACCCAACCACTAACTTTTTAACAAACAAAATAAAACATTTCCTCGCCCTAACTCATCAAACGCTTTTGCGGCCGAGGTTTCATCGCAATCGCCTCGGAAACCCACACTCACAAACACCCCTCATCTTTAACCAACCGTTTAAAAAACACAACAAATCGTTCATTCCGCATCGATTCCACATCCGTTAGACGTTCGAGTCGTCGGAATCGATTGCGTCTGGTCCCCGAGGCCTACTTCAAATGGAGGCGCCGCGCTACGAACCCGGCCAACAACAACCACCGCTGACGCCGGTCCGAACCGGTTACCTGGGCCTCCCCTAGGTCGACTCGGCCTCAAACGAGTAACTGCCGTTGCAGTGCAGCCAACCATCGCTAAGCTCTCCCGAGGGGAAAGAAGACAAAGGCGGCCGGGCGTGGTGCTGGATACCCAGGCCTTTACGTGCAGCTGCTGCTGCTCGCTAACAGCACTCGCCCCCCGCCGCGCAAGTCTGCTACAGGCTACACGGGGGTGGTGGTAGTGGTGGTGGTTGTGGGGGGCCTTTGTCTCCCGAGGCCTACTAACCTAATGGCAGCCTGAGCTTCGTCCTCGCTGGGCATGTGGACGAAGGCGTAGTCTTTGATTTTCTCGCACTCGATCACGGCGCCGAACTTCTCGAACAGCTCCTGCAGCGTCTCGCTCGTCGCCTGCGAGGGCACGTTGCCGATGAAGATCTTCATGGCTGCTGTGGTTGTTGTTGTCTTAAAGTTGTGTTGGTGGTAGAGCCGCGTTCTCTGCGCGCGCGCGAGGGGTGATGAAGGCGCGAGACGCTTCTTACAAAATGGCCGTTCGGCTTCGTAGGGGGGAGGGGGCGGGAGCGGTGTGAAGGGGGAGGGGTTAGAGAGGAGGGGGAGGGTTAGAGGGGGAGGGGTTAGAGAAGGGGGATGGGTTAGAGAGGGGGGGAGCGGTGTGAAGGGGGAGGGGTTAGAGAAGGGGGATGGGTTAGAGAGGGGGGGAGGGGTTAGAGAGGGGGGGGAGGGGTTAGAGAGGGGGGAGGGGTTAGGGAGGGGGGAGCGGTGTGAAGGGAGAGGGGTTAGGGAAGGGGGGAGGGGTTAGAGAAGGGGGAGGGGTTAGAGAAGGGGGAGGGGTTAGGGAGGGGGGAGTGGTGTGAAGGGGAGGTGTTAGGGAGGGTTAGGTAGGGGTTAGGGAGGGGTTAGAGAGGGGGGAGGGTTAGGGAGGGGGGAGGGGTTAGAGAGGGGGGAGAGGTTAGGGAGGGGTTAGGGAGAGGGAGGGGTTTGGGAGGGGGAGGGGTTAGGGAGGGGGAGGGGTTAGGGAGGGGGAGGAGTTTGGGAGGGGGGAGGGGTTAGGGAGGGGGAAGGATTAGGGAGGGGTTAGGGAGGGGGAGGAGTTTGGGAGGGGTTAGGGAGGGGGAGGGGTTAGAGAGGGGGAGGGGTTAGGGAGGGGGAGGGGTTAGGAAGGGGGGAGGGGTTAGGGAGGGGTTAGGGAGGGGGGAGGGGTTAGGGAGGGGTTAGGGAGGGGGGAGGGGTTAGAGAGGGGGGAGGGGTTAGGGAGGGGGGAGGGGTTAGAGAGGGGGGAGAGGTTAGGGAGGGTTAGGGAGAGGGAGGGGTTTGGGAGGGGGAGGGGTTAGGGAGGGGGGAGGGGTTAGGGAGGGGGAGGAGTTTGGGAGGGGAGAGGGGTTAGGGAGGGGAAGGATTAGGGAGGGGGAGGGGTTAGGGAGGGGGAGGAGTTTGGGAGGGGTTAGGGAGGGGGAGGGGTTAGAGAGGGGGAGGGGTTAGGGAAGGGGTTAGGAAGGGGGGAGGGGTTAGGGAGGGGTTAGGGAGGGGGGGTTAGGAAGGGGGGAGGGGTTAGGGAGGGGGAGGGGTTAGGGAGGATGGAAGGGTTGGGGGGAGGGGTTGGGGAGAGGGGAGGGGGAGGGGTTAGGGAGGGGGAGGGGTTAGGGAGGGGGGAGGGGTTAGGGAGGATGAAAGGGTTGGGGGGAGGGGTTGGGGAGAGGGGAGGGGTTAGGGAGGGGGAGGGGTTAGGGAGGGGTGAGTGGAGGTTGGAAGGGTTGGGGGGAGGGGTTGGGGAGAGGGGCGGGGTGGGTCACCCCCTGCCCCACCCCGCCCCTCCTTTCCGGTCAATCGGTTAAACCTCTGACTGTGGAGGTAGCCGATTTGGAACATTCCTAACAGCACTTGCCCCTAGAGGTCGGCTCGGGCTATACCGGGGAGCTTTGTCTGTGTGTGTTATGGACGCTGCTACTCGCTAACAGCACTTGCCCCTAGAGGTCGGCTCAGGCTATACCGGGGAGCTTTGTCTGTGTGTGTTATGGGCGCTGCTTCTCGCTAACAGCACTTGCCCCTAGAGGTCGGCTCAGGCTATAAGGGGGAGCTTTGTCTGTGTGTGTGTTATAGGTGCTGCTACTCGCTAACAGCACTTGCCCCTAGAGGTCGGTGAAGGCTATACGGGGGAGCTTTGTCTGTGTGTGTTATAGGTGCTGCTACTCGCTAACAGCACTTGCCCCTAGAGGTCGGCTCAGGCTATAAGGGGGAGCTTTGTCTGTGTGTGGGTTATAGGCGCTGCTACTCGCTAACAGCACTTGCCCCTAGAGGTCGGTGCAGGCTATAAGGGGGAGCTTTGTCTGTGTGTGATATAGGTGCTGCTACTCGCTAACAGCACTTGCCCCTAGAGGTCGGTGAAGGCTATACGGGGCAGCTTTGTCTGTGTGTGTTATGGGCGCTGCTACTCGCTAACAGCACTTGCCCCTAGAGGTCGGCTCAGGCTATAAGGGGGAGCTTTGTCTGTGTGTATTATAGGTGCTGCTACTCGCTAACAGCACTTGCCCCTAGAGGTCGGTGCAGGCTATAAGGGGGAGCTTTGTCTGTGTGTGTTATAGGTGCTGCTACTCGCTAACAGCACTTGCCCCTAGAGGTCGGTGAAGGCTATACAGGGAGCTTTATCTGTGTGTTATAGGCGCTGCTACTCGCTAACAGCACTTGCCCCTAATTAATAGTAAGGCTATGCGGGGGATCTTTGTCTGTGTGTGTGTGTTACGGGCACGGCACGGGTTAGAGAAGAGATGGAGTGGATGAGTGGGTGGGTGGGTGAGTGGGTGGGTGAGTGGGTGGGTAGGTGAGTGGGTGGGTGAGTGGGTGGGTGGGTGAGTGGGTGGGTGGGTGAGTGGGTGGGTGACACGGGCTAGAGAAGAGATGGAGCGATGGGTGAGTGGGTGGGTGTGTGGGTGGGTGAGTGAGTGGGTGGGTGGGTGACACGGGCTAGAGAAGAGATGGAGTGATGGGTGAGTGGCACGGGCTAGAGAAGAGATGGAGTGATGTTGTACAGGAGGACGTGGAGCTGAGTGGACTTGCCGATGAGTGGTACCAGCGGTGTCAAGATCGGCCTCTGTTGAGGAGGAGGCTCGTGAAGTACGCTGCTACTGGGCAGTGCCAGGCTAGGTGCACCGTGAGGCTACGGGGCAGTTGGAGGCAGTCGCCCTCCAACAACAGCGGAGGGCGGAGGAGCGACGCTCACAACAACGAGCGGAGCGCCGGGTGGCTAAAGCACAGCAAGTTGGCACAGTAGGGGGCACAGGTGGTGTATCAGCCAGTCATCTCAGTCAGTCGACCCGTGGCACCTGCTGGGCCTGTCCCGTGACCTCCTGCACCTAGCCTGGCACAGTGGGGGGTATAGGTGGTGTATCGACCACTCATCTCAGTCAGACAACCCATGGCACCTGCTGCGTCTGCCCCATGACCTCCTGTCAGCGAGTTTTTTGACACTTCACGTGGCCTCAAAGTGCACCTAGCCTGGCACAGGCGCTGTGGTGACGTCACCGTCACTAAGTGGTGAATGGCGGTTGTCGGTATGGGTGCTACTCGCTCACAGCACTTGCCCCTGAAGTCTGCTCAGGCTATGCGGGGGAGCTTTATCTTTGTGTGCACGTGTTGTAGGTGCTGCTACTCGCTTAACATCACTTGCCCCGAACGTATGTCAAGGCTACGCGAGGAATCTTTGGCTGTGTCTGTGTGTAGATGTTATAGGTGCTACCCACTAACATCACTTGCCCCTGAAGTCTGCTGAGGCTACGCAGGGCACCTTTAATCGTGTCTTGCGTGGTGAGTGTGGTGTGGTGAGTAATTCCGCGGGGAATAATTGTCTTGGTATGTGTGTATATACACGTGTGTGTAATGTATAGACGTGTGTGTGTGTAGGTGTATGTGTGTCATGGCCGATGCTAAGAATAACCCTCGCCTCGAGGTGAAGGGAGTGGCTGTCGCAGTGGCTGGCAGAGGCGAGCCCTCGGACTCACTCGGCACACTCACACGGGGAGGGTAAGTTGTTCTAGCGACACCGCTAAGCCCGTGTTACATAGACCTCGTGTTACATAGACCTCGTGTTACATAGACCTCGTGTTACATAGACCTCGTGATACATAGACCTCGTGTTACATAGACCTCGTGTTACATAGACCTCGTGTTACATAGACCTCATGTTACATAGACCTCGTGTTACATAGACCCCGCTAAACCCGTGTTACATAGACCTCGTGTTACATAGACCTCGTGTTACATAGACCCCTGCTAAACCCGTGTTGCATAGACCTTGTGTTACATAGACCTCGTGTTACATAGACCTCGTGTTACATAGACCCCTGCTAAACCCGGGTTACATAGACCTCGTGTTACATAGACCTCGTGTTACATAGACCTCGTGTTGCATAGACCTCGTGTTACATAGACCTCGTGTTACATAGACCTCGTGATACATAGACATCTGCTAAACCCGTGTTACATAGACCTTGTGTTACATAGACCTCGTGTTACATAGACCCCTGCTAAACCCGTGTTACATAGACCTCGTGTTACATATACCTCGTGTTACATAGACCCCTGCTAAACCCGTGTTACATAGACCTCGTGTTACATAGACCTCGTGTTACATAGACCTCGTGTTACATAGATCCTGCTAAACCCGTGTTACATAGACCTTGTGTTTTATAGACCCCTTCTAAACCCGTGTTACATAGACCTGGTGTTACATAGACCCCGCTAAGCCCGTGTTACATAGACCTCGTGTTACATAGACACCAGTAAGCCCGTGTTACATAGACCTCGTGTTACATAGACCCCACTAAACCCGTGTTACATAGACCCCGTGTTACATAGACACCGCTAAACCCGTGTTACATAGACCTCATGGTACATAGACCTCGCTAAACCCGGGTTACATCGACCTCGTGTTACATAGACCTCGTGTTACATAGACCTCGTGTTACATAGACCTCGTGTTACATAGACCTCGTGTTACATAGACCCTGCTAAACCCGGGTTACATAGACCTCGTGTTACGTAGACCCCGCTAAACCCGTGTTACATAGACCTCGTGTTACATAGACCTCGTGTTACATAGACCTCGTGTTACATAGACCTCGTGTTTTATAGACACCGCTAAACCCGTGTTACATAGACCTCGTGTTACATAGACCTCGTGTTACATAGACATCTGCTAAACCCGTGTTACATAGACCTCGTGTTACATAGACCTCGTGTTACATAGACATCTGCTAAACCCGTGTTACATAGACCTCGTGTTACATAGACATCTGCTATACCCGTGTTACATAGACCTCGTGTTACATAGGCCTCGTGTTACATAGACCTCATGTTACATAGACACCTGCTAAACCCGTGTTACGTAGACCCCGTGTTACATAGACCCTGCTAAACCCGTGTTACATAGACCTCGTGTTACATAGACCCTGCTAAACCCGTGTTACAAAGACCTCGTGTTACATAGACCCTGCTAAACCCGTGTTACATAGACCTTGTGTTACATAGACCCCTGCTAAACCCGGGTTACATCGACCTCGTGTTACATAGACCTCGTGTTACATAGACCTCGTGTTACATAGACCCCTGCTAAACCCGTGTTGCATAGACCTTGTGTTACATAGACCTCGTGTTACATAGACCTCGTGTTACATAGACCCCTGCTAAACCCGGGTTACATAGACCTCGTGTTACATAGACCTCGTGTTACATAGACCTCGTGTTGCATAGACCTCGTGTTACATAGACCTCGTGTTACATAGACCTCGTGTTACATAGACATCTGCTAAACCCGTGTTACATAGACCTTGTGTTACATAGACCTCGTGTTACATAGACCCCTGCTAAACCCGTGTTACATAGACCTCGTGTTACATAGACCTCGTGTTACATAGACCCCTGCTAAACCCGTGTTACATAGACCTCGTGTTACATAGACCTCGTGTTACATAGACCTCGTGTTACATAGATCCTGCTAAACCCGTGTTACATAGACCTTGTGTTTTATAGACCCCTTCTAAACCCGTGTTACATAGACCTGGTGTTACATAGACCCCGCTAAGCCCGTGTTACATAGACCTCGTGTTACATAGACACCAGTAAGCCCGTGTTACATAGACCTCGTGTTACATAGACCCCACTAAACCCGTGTTACATAGACCCCGTGTTACATAGACACCGCTAAACCCGTGTTACATAGACCTCATGGTACATAGACCTCGCTAAACCCGGGTTACATCGACCTCGTGTTACATAGACCTCGTGTTACATAGACCTCGTGTTACATAGACCTCGTGTTACATAGACCCTGCTAAACCCGGGTTACATAGACCTCGTGTTACGTAGACCCCGCTAAACCCGTGTTACATAGACCTCGTGTTACATAGGCCTCGTGTTACATAGACCTCATGTTACATAGACACCTGCTAAACCCGTGTTACGTAGACCCCGTGTTACATAGACCCTGCTAAACCCGTGTTACATAGACCTCGTGTTACATAGACCCTGCTAAACCCGTGTTACAAAGACCTCGTGTTACATAGACCCTGCTAAACCCGTGTTACATAGACCTTGTGTTACATAGACCCCTGCTAAACCCGGGTTACATCGACCTCGTGTTACATAGACCTCGTGTTACATAGACCTCGTGTTACATAGACCCCTGCTAAACCCGTGTTGCATAGACCTTGTGTTACATAGACCTCGTGTTACATAGACCTCGTGTTACATAGACCCCTGCTAAACCCGGGTTACATAGACCTCGTGTTACATAGACCTCGTGTTACATAGACCTCGTGTTGCATAGACCTCGTGTTACATAGACCTCGTGTTACATAGACCTCGTGATACATAGACATCTGCTAAACCCGTGTTACATAGACCTTGTGTTACATAGACCTCGTGTTACATAGACCCCTGCTAAACCCGTGTTACATAGACCTCGTGTTACATATACCTCGTGTTACATAGACCCCTGCTAAACCCGTGTTACATAGACCTCGTGTTACATAGACCTCGTGTTACATAGACCTCGTGTTACATAGATCCTGCTAAACCCGTGTTACATAGACCTTGTGTTTTATAGACCCCTTCTAAACCCGTGTTACATAGACCTGGTGTTACATAGACCCCGCTAAGCCCGTGTTACATAGACCTCGTGTTACATAGACACCAGTAAGCCCGTGTTACATAGACCTCGTGTTACATAGACCCCACTAAACCCGTGTTACATAGACCCCGTGTTACATAGACACCGCTAAACCCGTGTTACATAGACCTCATGGTACATAGACCTCGCTAAACCCGGGTTACATCGACCTCGTGTTACATAGACCTCGTGTTACATAGACCTCGTGTTACATAGACCTCGTGTTACATAGACCCTGCTAAACCCGGGTTACATAGACCTCGTGTTACGTAGACCCCGCTAAACCCGTGTTACATAGACCTCGTGTTACATAGACCTCGTGTTACATAGACCTCGTGTTACATAGACCTCGTGTTTTATAGACACCGCTAAACCCGTGTTACATAGACCTCGTGTTACATAGACCTCGTGTTACATAGACATCTGCTAAACCCGTGTTACATAGACCTCGTGTTACATAGACCTCGTGTTACATAGACATCTGCTATACCCGTGTTACATAGACCTCGTGTTACATAGGCCTCGTGTTACATAGACCTCATGTTACATAGACACCTGCTAAACCCGTGTTACGTAGACCCCGTGTTACATAGACCCTGCTAAACCCGTGTTACATAGACCTCGTGTTCTATAGACCTCGTGTTACATAGACCTCGTGTTACATAGACATCTGCTAAACCCATGTTACATAGACCTCGTGTTCTATAGACACCGCTAAAACCCGTGTTACATAGACCTCGTGTTACATAGACCTCGTGTTACATAGACCTCGTGTTACATAGACATCTGCTAAACCCGTGTTACATAGACCTCGTGTTACATAGACCTCGTGTTACATAGACATCTGATAAACCTGTGTTACATAGACCTCGTGTTACATAGACCCTGCTAAGCCCGTGTTACATAGACCTCGTGTTACATAGACCCTGCTAAACCCGTGTTACATAGACCTCGTGTTACATAGACCTCGTGTTACATAGACCTCGTGTTACATAGACCTCGTGTTACATAGACCCCGCTAAACCCGTGTTACATAGACCTCGTGTTACATAGACCTCGTGTTACATAGACCTCATGTTACATAGACCTCGTGTTTTATAGACACCGCTAAACCCGTGTTACATAGACCTCGTGTTACATAGACCTCGTGTTACATAGACATCTGCTAAACCCGTGTTACATAGACCTCGTGTTACATAGACCTCGTGTTACATAGACATCTGCTAAACCCGTGTTACATAGACCTCGTGTTACATAGACATCTGCTATACCCGTGGTTACATAGACCTCGTGTTACATAGGCCTCGTGTTACATAGACCTCATGTTACATAGACACCTGCTAACCCGTGTTACGTAGACCCCGTGTTACATAGACCCTGCTAAACCCGTGTTACATAGACCTCGTGTTCTATAGACCTCGTGTTACATAGACCTCGTGTTACATAGACATCTGCTAAACCCATGTTACATAGACCTCGTGTTCTATAGACACCGCTAAAACCCGTGTTACATAGACCTCGTGTTACATAGACCTCGTGTTACATAGACCTCGTGTTACATAGACATCTGCTAAACCCGTGTTACATAGACCTCGTGTTACATAGACCTCGTTTTACATAGACATCTGCTAAACCTGTGTTACATAGACCTCGTGTTACATAGACCCTGCTAAGCCCGTGTTACATAGACCTCGTGTTACATAGACCCTGCTAAACCCGTGTTACATAGACCTCGTGTTACATAGACCTCGTGTTACATAGACCTCGTGTTACATAGACCTCGTGTTACATAGACCCCGCTAAAGCCGTGTTACATAGACCTCGTGTTACATAGACCTCGTGTTACATAGACCCTGCTAAGCCCGTGTTACATAGACCTCGTGATACATAGACCTCGTGTTACATAGACCCCGCTAAAGCCGTGTTACATAGACCTCGTGTTACATAGACCCCGCTAAAGCCGTGTTACATAGACCTCGTGTTACATAGACCTCGTGTTACATAGACCTCGTGTTACATAGACGCCCTCCCGCCCGCCCGCCCGCCCGCTCCCCCAGGCATGTCGTCCCGGGAGCCGCGGGGCCAAGGCCTACAGATCCGCTTCATCGATGGCCTGGCCCGACGGGGCGAGACCGGGCCCGTCGGGCCGAGGCCGGGGGCCCGCCAGAGTTCAGCGCCGCCGCCGCCGCCGCCGCCGTCCTACGGGGTCAACGTGAGCATCCGCGGCGTGCGGGGCGAGGCGTGCGTGGTGCTCAGCGACGCCGAGAAGCCTGCAGTAGGCCCAGGTGAGGCCCCCCCTCTGCCCTCTCCGCCGATGAAAACAGCGGCCGCGTGCAGATGTTCAGGCGCCAGATGGGTTGGCTTGGCACGAAGGCTCGCGCGACCAATGCCATCCATGACGGAGGTTTTTATTTTTGTGGTTTTAGGTCGCGTTAATATAAAAAAAAATGTGACGTCAAAACCGCGACCAGTCTACACAGCCGGCCGGTAAAGGGCTGTCACGTAAACTGAACGTGCCAACTCTTCACTTTAACAGCACGCGAATCTGGCCGTCGCCTGACGAAGCTGGTTGCGATTGCGGGGCGAAACGTCGTACTCGGATTGTGAATGTTGTGGCTTGGATCTCCAACGCACCGGTGTGCTGCACTGGTACACTACACTATAAACTACGCTACTATACACTACACTATACACTACGCTATACACTACTATACACTACTATACACTACACTATACACTACTATACACTACACTATACACTACTATACAATACACTATACACGACTATACACTACACTATACACTACGCTACTATACACTACACTATACACTACACGATACACTACTATACACTACACTATACACTACACTATACACGACTATACAATACACTATACACTACACTATACACTACACTATACACTACGCTACCATACACTACACTATACACTACTATACATGACACTATACACTACTATACACTACACTATACACTACTATACATTACACTATACACTACACTATATACTACACTATACACTACACTATATACTACACTATACACTACACTATCCACTACTATGCATGACACTATATACTACACTATAAACTACGCTACTATACACTACACTATACACTACACGATACACTACTATACACTACACTATACACTACGCTACTATACACAACACTATACACTACACGATACACTACTATACATTACACTATACACTACACTATATACTACACTATACACTACACTATACACTACACTACTATACACTATACACTACTATACACTACACTATACACTACACACTAGTGCTGTACTAGTGACGAATTGGCACGCTCTGTTCACGTGACAACCCTTAATAGTTGGCTGTGCCGGGTGGTGGCGGGTGTTAACGGCACATTTATATATTTAGGTGATCTAACTCCACAAAAACCTCTATTATGGACGCGTTCAGATGTTCAAGCAACAAATTGATCCCAGCTTTTGCACGGCATCAAGTACTGCATTAACCACACACAGTACTTGTACAAAAACATCCAAACAAACCTGCTCCAATAATGATTATATATCATCTTCTTGAGTTTTCTTTGAAACTAATTAGCCTACACCAGAGGTAGCAGTCTTCCTGATGGCCTAGGCACACTAGCGGTGTCTCACTACCCAGTGTCTCACTACTCAGTGTCTCACTACCCAGTGTCTCACTAGCAGTGTCTCACTACCCAGTGTCTCACCACCAGTGTCTCACTAGCAGTGTCTCACTACCCAGTGTCTCACTAGCAGTGTCTCACTACCCCGTGTCTGACTACCCAGTGTCTCACTACCCCATGTCTCACTAGCAGTGTCTCACTACCCAGTGTCTCACTACCCAGTGTCTCACTGCCCAGTGTCTCACTACCCAGTGTCTAACTAGCAGTGTCTCACTACCCAGTGTCTCACCACCCAGTGTCTCACTACCCAGTGTCTCGCTACCCAGTGTCTCACTAGCAGTGTCTCACTACCCAGTGTCTCACTAGCAGTGTCTCACTACCCAGTGTCTCACTACCCAGTGTCTCACTAGCAGTATCTCATTGCCCAGTGTCTCACTACCCAGTGTCTCATTGCCCAGTGTCTCACTACCCTGTGTCTCACTACCCAGTGTCTCACTACCCAGTGTCTCACTAGCAGTGTCTCACTACCCAGTGTCTCACTAGCAGTGTCTCACTACTCAGTGTCTCACTAGCAGTGTCTCACTACCCAGTGTCTCACTACCCAGTGTCTCACTAGCAGTGTCTCACTACCCAGTGTCTCACTACCAAGTGTCTCACTACCCAGTGTCTCACTACCCAGTGTCTCACTACCCTGTGTCTCACTACCCAGTGTCTCACTACCCAGTGTCTCACTACCCAGTGTCTCACTAGCGGTGTCTCACTAGCAGTGTCTCACTACCCAGTGTCTCACTACCCAGTGTCTCACTACCCAGTGTCTCACTAGCAGTGTCTCACTAGCAGTGTCTCACTACCCAGTGTCTCACTAGCAGTGTCTCACTACCCAGTGTCTCACTAGCAGTGTCTCACTACCCAGTGTCTCACTACCCAGTGTCTCACTAGCCAGTGTCTCACTACCCAGTGTCTCACTACCCAGTGTCTCACTACCCAGTGTCTCACTAGCAGTGTCTCACTACCCAGTGTCTCACTAGCCAGTGTCTCACTACCCAGTGTCTCACTACCCAGTGTCTCACTAGCAGTGTCTCACTAGCAGTGTCTCACTACCCAGTGTCTCACTAGCAGTGTCTCACTACCCAGTGTCTCACTAGCCAGTGTCTCACTACCCAGTGTCTCAATAGCCAGTGTTTCACTACCCAGTGTCTCACTAGCCAGTGTTTGACCATAGCGACCCATACAAACCCACAGATACCCGCAGAGACTCATACTCATAGAGACCCATAGAGACCCACAGAGTCCCATGCTCGTAGAGACCAATTGTAAAACTGAACACTGTTCATGTTACCTGGTCTGAGACGCCACCGAGCCACGTGGCTCTTCCATCAGAAGCAAAGTGGCCACCATAGCAGCTCAATCCAGTGGCTGACACCATCATGTGGACATTTATTGCGCCCACATTTACTCTAAAGGTGGAGGCAACAACCGGTAGCGGCAGGAGGAAAATCCAGTTACAGAGTCGCCCACGCAAGAGATAAAGGCCCTCCCCTACTCCAGGTAGCCTTCACCCGGCTGTAGGGGCAAGTGTTGTTAGTGGCGAGTGGCACCGCTGTAGGCCGGCGCTGTGGCCATGCCCGCCTGCCTTTGCCTGCCTGGTGGAGGCGATGCTTTACACGCCGGCTGTTATCCTTGGTTCTTTCGGTAAAGTCACCACCACGTAGAAGGGAAACAATAAAATAATAAAAATATAAAACAATGAAATTATTATTCTTGGTTCTTTCGGTAAAGTCACCACCGCGTAGAAGGGAAACAATAAAATGATAAAAAATATAAAACAATAAAATTATTATATTCTTAGTTTTTTCGGTAAAGTCACGTTGAAGAGAAACAACAAAATAACAAAATATATAAAACAATAAAAAATTTTCACGACGTTTCGACCATAACTCAAACGGTCATCATCAGGTGTGTCGGTTTGCATAAATTTACCTTTAAAAGGTACATTTATTTTTTTATAAAAAAACGTTGGCGTCACGCGCAGCGATTGGCAGTTTGCCCAGGACTAGTCCATCTATTTTTTTTTTTTAAAGAGGAGGGGGGAGACGAAATTTTTTATAATGTATGCTGTCTGAAAGCCACTGTAAGCGTGAACAATCAATCAAGAACTGAAATGATTTATCAAATCTTTCCAATGATTGCTAAGATAGAATCCATCTTCTCGGTTGAAATTGTCTCTGTGCTTGTATATGTGGAAGGGAAACAATAAAATAATAAAAATATAAAACAATAAAATTATTGTAAAACAATGAAATTATTATTCTTGGTTCTTTCGGTAAAGTCACCACCGCGTAGAAGGGAAACAATAAAATAATAAAAATATAAAAAATAAAATTATTGTAAAACAATGAAATTATTATTCTTGGTTCTTTCGGTAAAGTCACCACCGCATAGAAGGGAAACAATAAAATAAAAAAAATATAAAACCAAAAAATTATTGTAAAACAATGAAATTATTATCCTTGGTTCTTTCGGTAAAGTCACCACCGCGTTGAAGGGAAACAATACAATTATAAAAATATAAAACAATAAAATTATTGTAAAACAATACAATTATTATTCTTGGTTCTTTCGGTGAAGTCATCACGTAGAAGGGAAACAATAAAATAATAAAAATATAAAACAATAAAATTATTGTAAAACAATGAAATTATTATTCTTGGTTCTTTCGGTAAAGTCACCACGTAGAAGGGAAACAATAAAATAATAAAAATATAAAACAATAAAATTATTGTAAAACAATACAATTATTATTCTTGGTTCTTTCGGTAAAGTCACCACGTAGAAGGGATACAATAAAATAATAAAAATATAAAACAATAAAATTATTGTAAAACAATACAATTATTATTCTTGGTTCTTTCGGTGAAGTCACCACGTAGAAGGGAAACAATAAAATAATAAAAATATAAAACAATACAATTATTGTAAAACAATGAAATTATTATTCTTGGTTCTTTCGGTAAAGTCACCACCGCGTAGAAGGGAAACAATAAAATAATACAAATATAAAACAATACAATTATTGTAAAACAATAAAATTATTATTCCTGGTTCTTTCGGTAAAGTCACCACGTAGAAGGGAAACAATAAAATAATAACAAATAAAACACATTCCTGGTTCTTTCGGTAAAGTCACCACGTAGAAGGGAAACAATAAAATAATAACAAATAAAACACATTCCTGGTTCTTTCGGTAAAGTCACCACGTAGAAGGGAAACAATAAAATAATAACAAATATAAAAGAGTACAATTCTCACGACGTTTCGACTGCGGCACCAGGCAGCTATCATCGTCAGCTGGTGAAAACCACAGCAAGAAAATGTAACTCTTTATTATTTTATTGTTTCCCTTCTACGTGGTGACTTTACCGAAAGAACCAAGAATAATAATTTCATTGTTTTACAATAATTTTATTGTTTTATATTTTTATTATTTTATTGTTTCCCTTCTACGCGGTGGTGACTTTACCGAAAGAACCAAGAATAATAATTGTAATGTTTTACAATAATTTTATTGTTTTATATTTTTATTATTTTATTGTTTCCCTTCTACGCGGTGGTGACTTTACCGAAAGCTTTCAATCAAAACTCTGCCGGCTCTTCTCAATGTCACCGTAGCTGCGGCGGCACCGCTTTTATTCACAACGACCCCACCCTTTAAAACCTCAACCACTGTCATCTCAAAATACGATTCCGTAATTTGCTGCCAAAGGGCCTTGCACCAAGGCGACATGAACACACACACACACATCTAAATAAGGTGTAAGGTAAGATTGGGCACGCTGGGGGCGCTCTGGGCTCTCCTGGGATGCGGTGTCGCAAGCGGAAGGCCCTCATTGGTCCACTGCGTTCGCTCCGCGGGTAAATTCACTTTCGCCGCAAACAGCAACGACGGCGGCCATTTTCAAGGGGGCGGCGCCAAGGGGGAGGGGGGGGAGCGGCCATTTTAAAGGGGGCGGCGCCGAGGGCGGGCGGCCATTTTCAAGGGGGCGGCGCCAAGGGGGGGGGGGAGCGGCCATTTTAAAGGGGGCGGCGCCAAGGGGGGGGAGCGGCCATTTTAAAGGGCGCGGCGCCGAGGGCGGGCGGCCATTTTAAAGGGGGCGGCACCAAGAGGGGGGGGAGCGGCCATTTTAAAGGGGGCGGCACCAAGGGGGGAGCGGGCCATTTTCAAGGGGGCGGCGCCGAGGGCGGGCGGCCATTTTGAAGGGGGCGGCACCAAGGGGGGGGGGGGGGAGGCGGCCATTTTGAAGGGTGCGGCACCAAGGGAGGTTGGGGGGCTGCCATTTTTAAGGGGGCGGCGCCAATGGGGGACGCCATTTTAAAGAGGGCGGCACCAATGGGGGATGGCCGTTTAAAAGGGGGCGGCGCTGAGGGGGGGGGGGAGGGGCGGTGGCCATTTTAAAAGGGGGCGGCGCCAGCTGGGGCGGCCATTTAAAAGGCGCGCGGTGCTGAGGGGAGGCTGCCATTTTTCAGGAGTTGGGGAATGCCCGTTCCCAGGCTCCGCCGTTGACTGGGCCCGAGGGAGCATGGATCCCCTCACCGGCCTCTACCGGACGCCGGGATCCCGGGAATTCTACCGAGCCGGCTTCGGTCGCCCGCTGGAGACCGGCCACCGGGAATCGCCGCGCGAGAAGACGACCGGGGGCCCGGAGGGGCCGACGGCGTTTTGGAACGCGAACGGCCACTCCATCGAGAACGACCCGGGGCTCCGATTGCAGCAGCAGCAGGAGCAGCAGCAGGAGCAGCAGGAGCAGCAGCAGTCGAAAGTAAGGATGATGAGGATGAGGAGGAGGAGATCTAGGGAAGAATCGTGGAGGCGGCGTGCGTTCAATCAGGAGTCTAGGGCGGGTGAGGAGGAGGATGATGATGATGATGAGGAAGAGAGCAGGATTCTGTGCTCTTCAGTCTCGCGGTCTCTCGAAGGGCTCCACACGAGGGGAGCCTCCGCTGTGAGGTATGGCGGCGGCGGCAGCGGCGGCGGCGGCGGCGCTGACGACGACGGCCGAGGACGCGGCGAAGGCGGGAGGAGTTCGAGCAGAGGCGACGGAGGAGTTTGTGGAGGAGTTGGAGGAGTTGGAGGAGCTGTTGGAGGCGTTGGTGGATTTGGTGGAGTTGGTGGAGTTGAAGACGGTGGTGGATTTGGTGGAGTTGGTGGAGTTGGAGACGTTGATGGATTTGGTGGAGTTGGAGACGGTGGTGGAGTTGATGGAGTTGAAGACGGTGGTGGAGTTGGTGGAGTTGGTGGATCTGGTGGATTTGGTGGAGTTGATGGAGTTGGAGACGATGGTGGAGTTGATGGAGTTGAAGACGGAGGTGGATTTGGAGGCGTTGGTGGCGTCGGAGACCCGGCGACTGCGACGCGCCGCCGGCGGCGGCGGCGGCCGGCGCCATCGCAGGGCTCCGTGGCGCGGCTCGTGGAGCGGTTCGGGGGCCCGGCCGCCTCCTCGCCGCGTCGCCCGCCGCCGGCCCTCCCGCTCCGGCGAACCCGGAGCCTGCCCAGCGCCGCGCCACTCTTCAACGAGCGGAGGCAGAAGAGCCTCCCGGAGGTCCAGCGGCAGGACGATCTGAGTCGGCACCAGCAGAGGTCCGACCATCATCATCATCATCAGCGGCAGCAGCAGCAGCATCATCATCATCAGCAGCAGCAGCAGCAGCAGCGGCGGCAGCAGGAGGATCTGCATCGGCAGCGGCATTTCCGCCGCGGTCACGGAGAATGCCGCGCGTGGCGGAGCGAGGAGGAGGCGGAGGGGGTGGAGGCGGAGGAGGAGGAGGAGGAGGAGGAGGAGGAGGCAGAGGAGGAGGCGGAGGCCACGTTGGGGAGTCGACCGCTTTTTCCGCAGTGTGGGGGTCCACGCTCGGACGGCGAGGCCGGGGGCAGGAGGGGGGCGACGAGGACCCTGGGTCACGGCGGCGGGCGGGAGGAGCGGCGGGGAGGGGGGGAGGCGTGGCTGGGAGGGCACAGCGTCGGAGGTGGCCTTGGGGGAGAGGGCGCGGGCTCGAAGGTGAGAGGAGAGGCCGTTGGGACCGTTCGCTCCGCGCGCTGGTGGACTTCGTCGGCACCGCATGTAGCCGGATCGTGCTGGCCACGTGGACAGTGACGGGGCGACAAACGGTGAACACGAAATGAGGCCCGAAACGAAATCCGTTTTCAGTTCGCTGCGTTTAATCCGCCCGGCGCTCTGCTATTTTCCGGAGGGAGACCGCCTCCAGCTTGCCAGCAGCAGCGTCCTGCAGGGTCCTCCTCCTCCTCATCCTCCTCATCCACAGAGGCCGATCTTGAGACAGCAACAGCAGTGGCAGCAAGAAGAAGAAGCAGTTCTGAAGGAATTAATTTGTGGCTCTCGATGACGACGAGTGATAGGGGTAGTGATAGGGGTAGTGATAGGGGTAGTGATAGGGGTAGTGATAGGGGGTAGTGATAGGGGTAGTGATAGGGGTAGTGATGGGGGTAGTGATAGGGGTAGTGATAGGGGTAGTGATAGGAGTAGTGATAGGGGTAATGATAGGGGTAATGATAGGGGTAGTGATAGGGGTAGTGATAGGGGTAGTGTTAGGGGTAGTGATAGGGTTTGGGGTAGTGATAGGGGTAGTGATAGGGGTAGTGATAGGGGTAGTGTTAGGAGTAGTGTTAGGGGTAGTGATAGGGGTAGTGATAGGGGTAGTGATAGGGGTAGTGATAGGGGTAGTGATGGGGTAGTGATAGGGGTAGTGATAGGAGTAGTGATAGGGGTAGTGATAGGGGTAGTGATAGGGGTAGTGTTAGGGGTAGTGATAGGGGTAGTGATAGGGGTAGTGATAGGGGTAGTGATAGGGGTAGTGTTAGCGGTAGTGTAAGGGGTAGTGATAGGGGTAGTGATAGGGGTAGTGATAGGGGTAGTGATAGGGGTAGTGATAGGGGTAGTGTTAGGGGTAGTGATAGGGTTTGGGGTAGTGATAGGGGTAGTGATAGGGGTAGTGATAGGGGTAGTGATAGGGGTAGTGATAGGGGTAGTGATAGGGGTAGTGATAGGGGTAGTGATAGGGGTAGTGTTAGGAGTAGTGATAGGGTTTTGGATAGTGATAGGGGTAGTGATAGGGGTAGTGTTAGGAGTAGTGATAGGGGTAGTGATAGAAGTAGTCAAAGGGGTAGTGATAGGGGTAGTGATAGGGGTAGTGATAGGGGTAGTGATAGTGGTAGTGATAGGGGTAGTGATAGTGATAGGGGTAGTGATAGGGGTAGTGATAGGGGTAGTGATACGGGTAGTGATAGGGGTAGTGATAGGATTTGGGGTAGTGATAGGAGTAGTGATAGGGGTAATGATAGGGGTAGTGATAGTAGTGTTAGGAGTAGTGATAGGGTTTGGGGTAGTGATAGGGGTAGTGTTAGGAGTAGTGATAAGGGTAGTGTTAGGGGTAGTGATAGGGGTTGTGATAGGGGTAGTGTTAGGAGTAGTGTTAGGGGTAGTGATAGGGTTTGGGGTAGTGATGGGGGTAGTGATGGGGGTTGTCAATTTGGCTGCTCATAGCTGAGAGGCAGGCGCAGGGAGTAGCAGCAGGAGGAGGATGATGATTGACTTGGGCAAAAGCGATGGGGGTTGTCCTGAAGCGGGCTGTGATGGTGACTCTGACTGGCTTCATGAGCCGCAGTGGAAGTTCGATTCCAGTGAAGGGGGGAGCGGAGACGGGACGTAGGGATGATAACGCGACAATTTGAGTTCCTTCCGTTGTTATAAAACATCGGAGGTCGGGAGACAAAGGCGGCCGGGCGTGGGGGAGGGGGGCGTGGGTCTCCACACAGCACCCACCCCACGCGCTCTGCTGGTCTCCATAAGGTGCACCTACCTGCTAACAGCACTTGCCCCTACAGCCTGTGAGAGGCTACCCGGGGGATCTTTGTCTGTGTGCGTGTGTTATAGATGCTGCTATTCGCTGCTAAAAGCACTTCCCCTACAGCCTGTTAGAGGCTACCTGGGGGACCTTTGTGTGTGTGTGTTATAGATGCTGCTACTCGCTGCTAACAGCACTTGCCCCTACAGCCTGTTAGAGGCTACCCGGGGGATCTTTGTCTGTGTGTGTGTTATAGATGCTGCTACTCGCTGCTAACAGCACTTGCCCCAAAAGCCAGTTAGAGGCTACCCGGGGGATCTTTGTCTGTGTGTGTAGCAGATGCTGCTACTCGCTGCTAACGACACTTGCCCCTACAGCCAGTTAGAGACTACCCGGGAAATCTTTGTCTGTGTGTGTGTTATAGGTGCTGCTACTCGCTGCTAACATCACTTGCCCCTACAGCCAGTTAGAGGCTACCCGGGGGATCTTTGTCTGTGTGTGTGTTATAGATGCTGCTACTCGCTGCTAACAGGACTTGCCCCTACAGCCAGTTAGAGGCTACCCGGGGGACCTTTGTCTGTCTCTGTGTGTGTGGTATAGATGCTGCTACTCGCTGCTAACAGCACTTGCCCCTACAGCCAGTTAGAGGCTACCCGGGGGACCTTTGTCTGTCTCTGTGTGTGTGGTATAGATGCTGCTACTCGCTGCTAACAGCACTTGCCCCTACAGCCTGTTAGAGGCTACCTGGGGGATCTTTGTCTGTGTGTGTTATAGATGCTGCTACTCGCTGCTAACAGCACTTGCCCCTACAGCCAGTTAGAGGCTACCCGGGGGACCTTTGTCTGTCTCTATGTGTGTGTTATAGATGCTGCTACTCGCTGCTAACAGCACTTGCCCCTACAGCCTGTTAGAGGCTACCCGGGGGATCTTTGTCTGTGTGTGTTATAGTTGCTGCTATTCGCTGCTAACAGCACTTGCCCCTACAGCTTGTTAAAGGCTACCTGGGGGACCTTTGTCTGTGTGTTATAGATGCTGGTACTAGCTACTACCAGCACTTGCCCCTACAGCCAGTTAGAGGCTACCCGGGGGATCTTTGTCTGTGTGTGTGTTATAGATGCTGCTACTTGCTACTAAAAGCACTTGCCCCTACAGCCTGTTAGAGGCTACCCGGGGGATCTTTGTCCGTGTGTTGTGTTATAGATGCTGCTACTCGCTACTAAAAGCACTTGCCCCTACATCCAGTTAGAGGCTACCCGGGGGACCTTTGTCTGTCTGATATAAATGCTGCTATTCGCTACTAATAGCACTTGCCCCTACAGCCTGTTAAAGGCTACCCGGGGGATCTTTGCCTGTGTGTGTGTGTTATAGATACTGCTAACCGCTACTAAAAGCACTTGCCCCTACAGCCTGTTAAAGGCTACCCGGGGGATCATTGTCTGTGTGTGTGTTATAGATGCTGCTACTCGCTACTAAAAGCACTTGCCCCTACAGCCAGTTAGAGGCTACCCGGGGGATCTTTGTCTGTGTGTGTGTGTTATAGATGCTGCTACTCGCTGCTAACAGCACTTGCCCCTACAGCTAGTTAGAAGCTACCCGGGGGACCTTTGTCTGTGTGTGTTATAGAAGCTGCTATTCGCTGCTAAAAGCACTTGCCCCTACAGCCAGTTAGAGGCTACCTGGGGGATCTTTGTCTGTCTTTGTTATAGATGCTGCTACTCGCTACTAAAAGCACTTGCCCCTACAGCCTGTTAGAGGCTACCCGGGGGATCTTTGTCTGTGTGTTGTGTTATAGATGCTGCTACTCGCTACTAAAAGCACTTGCCCCTACAGCCAGTTAGAGTCTACCCGGGGGATCTTTGCCTGTGTGTGTGTGTTATAGATGCTGCTACTCGCTGCTAAAAGCACTTGCCCCTACATCCAGTTAGAGGCTACCCGGGGGACCTTTGCCTGTGTCTGTTATAAATGCTGCTACTCGCTACTAATAGCACTTGCCCCTACAGCCTGTTAAAGGCTACCCGGGGGACCTTTGTCTGTCTCTGTGTGTGTGTTATAGATGCTGCTACTCGCTACTAAAAGCACTTGCCCCTACAGCCTGTTAGAGGCTACCCGGGGGATCTTTGTCTGTGTGTGTGTTATAGATGCTGCTACTCGCTGCTAACAGCACTTGCCCCTGCAGCCTGTTAGAGGCTACCCGGGGGATCTTTGTCTGTGTGTGTGTTATAGATGTTGCTACTCGCTGCTAACAGCACTTGCCCCTGCAGCCTGTTAGAGGCTACCCGGGGGATCTTTGTCTGTGTGTGTTATAGGTGCTGCTACTCGCTACTAAAACACTTGCCCCTACAGCCAGTTAGAAGCTACCCAGGGGACCTTTGTCTGTGTGTGTGTTATAGATGCTGCTACTCGCTACTAAAAGCACTTGCCCCTACAGCCTGTTAGAGGCTACCCGGGGGATCTTTGTCTGTGTGTGTTATAGATGCTGCTACTCGCTACTAAAACACTTGCCCCTACAGCCAGTTAGAGGCTACCCGGGGGACCTTTGTCTGTGTGTGTGTGTTATAGATGCTGCTACTCGCTTCTAAAACACTTGCCCCTACAGCCTGTTAGAGGCTACCCGGGGGACCTTTGTCTGTGTGTGTGTGTTATAGATGCTGCTACTCGCTTCTAAAACACTTGCCCCTACAGCCTGTTAGAGGCTACACGGGGGACCTTTGCCTGTGTGTGTTATAGATGCTGCTACTCGCTACTAAAAGCACTTGCCCCTACAGCCCGTTAGAGGCTACCTGGGGGACCTTTGCCTGTGTGCGTGTGTAATATAAATAAATAGCATAATCTTGGTTCTTTCGGTAAAGTCACCACCGCGTAGAAGGGAAACAATAAAATAATAAAAATATAAAACAATGGAATTCTCACGACGTTTTGACTGCAACACAAGCAAGCAGTCATCATCAGGTGCGGTTTTAAATCAAAATAAAAAAATAAAAATCACGATACTCGTGGGTTCTTGCGGCAAAGTCACGTGGGTATAAACTAAAATAAATCATGGCGGTCGTCAGCAGGCAGTTCAAAATTTTTTTGATAATCAATCAGCGGAACAGCTGAACAGTGATTCATTTTATTTTAGGAGTAGGTTTTACCCTTTTTAACTGGCACAAAAACTGACACCTTTATTCAAGGCATCGTGTTTGCAATAACCACAGCACAAGCAGTCAAAATGCAAACAAAAGAGACAACTCTGATAATAAAACAAAAAGACAACTCTGATAATAATTAATAATTATTATAATTAATAATTATTATAATTAATAATTATTTATTATAATTAATAATAATTATTATCAAAATGCAAACAAAAGAGACAACTCTGATAATAAAACAAAAGACAACTCTGATAATAGTTAATAATAATTATTATTATTATAATTAATAATAATTATTATCAAAATGCAAACAAAAGAGACAACTCTGATAATAAAACAAAAAGACAACTCTGATAATAATTAATAATAATAATTATAATTAATAATAATTATTATCAAAATGCAAACAAAAGAGACAACTCTGATAATAAAACAAAAAGACAACTCTGATAATAATTAATAATAATAATAATTATTATAATTAATAATTATTATTATAATTAATAATTATTATTATTATCAAAATGCAAACAAAAGAGACAACTCTGATAATAAAACTAAAAGACAACTCTGATAATAATTAATAATAATTATTATTAATTAATGATAATTATTATAATTAATAATAATTATTATCAAAATGCAAACAAAAGCGACAACTCTGATAATAAAACAAAAAGACAACTCTGATAATAATTAATAATAATATTATTAATTATAATAATAATTTATAATAATTATTATAATTAATAATTATTATAATTAATAATAATAATTATTATATATAATAATTATTATAATTAATAATAATTATTATAATTATTATAATTAATAATAATTATTATTATCAGAGTTGTCTTTTTTTGTTTGCATTTTGACTGCTTGTGCTGTGGTTATTGCAAATATGATGCCTTGAATAAAGGTGTCAGTTTTTGTGCCAGTTAAAAAGGGTAAAACCTACTGCTATATCTTGTTACTGGCAAAGGAGGTCTCATAATGTAAATGCTCACTTTATTTTCTCGTCCACCCCACGTGGCTTTACCGAAAGAACCAAGAGTGTGACTCGCTGCAGTCACGAAAGCCTTGAATAAAAATCTAAATAAATATCGCTTGCCTTCCTGCCCTCAGCTCGCTGCCTCGAGGACAGTGGCGCAGGAGCATGAGGAGGAGGAGCTACAGCAAGCATGGGAGGAGCCTGGAGCACGGCAGGCGGAGCCGACACACGGAGGAGCGTCGCTCTCACGGAGGGAGGCGTCTTCGAAATGCAAAAGCGGCGATTCCGAGCAGCAGCAGCAGCAGCAGGAGGAGGATGAGGATGAGGATGAGCAGGGATCTTCGACGCAGCAGCAGCAGCAGCACCGGCGGCGGCGGCGTGGGCGGCGCATTGGCGAGATGGGGGAGCGGGAGGCTTCTGTCGGGCGTCGCGCGGAAGGGCCGAGAAACCGGGAGTCTTCAGCGCAGCAGCAGCAGCAGGAAACTTTGGTCCAGCGGAGCAGAGAGGAGCTAAGAGACCGGGAGTCTTCAGTGAAAGAACAGGAAGCTTTGGTCCAGCGGAGCAGAGAGGAGCTGAGAGACCGGGAATCTTCAGTGAAAGAACAGGAAGCTTCGGTCCAGCGGAGCAGAGAAGAGCTGAGAGACCGGGAGTCTTCAGTGAAAGAACTGGAAGTTTTGGTTCAGAGGAGAAGAGAGGAGCTAAGAGACCGGGACTCTTCAGCGCAGCAGCAGCAGGAAGCTTTGGTCCAGCGGAGCAGAGAGGAGCTGAGAGACCGGGAATCTTGGCTACAGGAACAGGAAGCTTTGGTTCAGAGGAGAAGAGAGGAGCTAAGAGACCGGGAATCTTTGGTGAAGGAGCGGGAAGCTTCGGTCCAGCGGAGCAGAGAGGAGCTAAGAGACCGGGAATCCTGGCTACAGGAACAGGAAGCTTCGGTCCAGCGGAGCAGAGAGGAGCTGAGAGACCGGGAGTCTTCGCTACAGCAGCAGGAAGCTTTGGTCCAGCGGAGCAGAGAGGAGCTGAGAGACCGGGAGTCTTCGGTGAAGGAACTGGATCCCTTGATTCAGCAACGGAGAGAGGAGCTAAGAGACCGGGAGTCTTCAGTGAAAGAACAGGAAGCTTTGGTTCAGAGGAGAAGAGCGGAGCTAAGAGACCGGGAGTCTTCGCTACAGGAACAGGAAGCTTCGGTCCAGCGGAGCAGAGAGGAGCTAAGGGACCGGGAATCTTCAGTAAAGGAACAGGAAGCTTTGGTTCATCGGAGCAGAGAGGAGCTGAGAGACCGGGAGTCTTCGGTAAAGGAACAGGAAGCTTTGGTTCATCGGAGCAGAGAGGAGTTGAGAGACCGGGAATCTTCAGTGAAAGAACAGGAAGCTTCGGTTCAGCGGAGCAGAGAGGAGTTGAGAGACCGGGAGTCTTCGGTAAAGGAGCAGGAAGCTTCGATTCAGCGGAGCAGAGAGGAGTTGAGAGGCCGGGAGTCTTCGGTGAAAGAACTGGATCCCTTGATTCAGCGGAGCAGAGAGGAGCTGAGAGACCGGGAATCTTCAGTGAAAGAACAGGAGGCTTTGGTTCATCGGAGCAGAGAGGAGCTAAGAGACCGGGAGTCTTCGCTACAGGAACAGGAAGCTTCGGTTCAGCGGAGCAGAGAGGAGTTGAGAGGCCGGGAGTCTTCGGTAAAGGAGCGGGAAGCTGCGGTCCAGCGGAGCAGAGAGGAGCTGAGTGAACTTGAAGCTTTCCTCCGAAGGCACGAGGAGGAGCTGGATGATCGTGAGTCTCTGGTGCGGCAGAGGGAGGCCTCCGTTCAGCGGCGCGTGGAGGAGCTCGCCCGCCGGGAGCAGGAGGCGGTGGAGGCTGTTGCGGAGGCGGAGGAGCTCCGGCGGGAGAGGGGATGCGGGCAGAGGGAGGATCTGTCCCGCGTCTCCCGTGACCTGGAGCTCGCGCAGGCCCAGGTGGAGGCCCTCAAGGTGCGGGGACGGAGAGTGAGCGAGCGAGGGAGTGAGCGAGCGAGGGAGTGAGCGAGTGGGCGAATGAGCGGGTGAGTGAGCGAGAGAGTGAGAGAGTGAGATAGTGAGGGAGCGAGTGAGCGAGAGAGCGAGAGTGCGAGCGAGCAAGTGAGAGAGTGAGATAGTGAGGGAGTGAGTGAGCGAGAGAGTGAGCGAGAGAGAGTGAGAGAGAGAGAGAGCGAGTGAGCGAGCGAGCAAGTGAGAGAGTGAGATAGTGAGTGAGAGAGTGAGATAGCGAGTGAGCGAGTGGGCGAATGAGCGAGTGAGTGAGCGAGTGAGCGAGAGAGCGAGCGAGCGAGCGAGCGAGCGAGTGAGAGAGTGAGATAGTGAGGGAGCGAGAGTGTTAGAGAGAGAATGAGGGAGTGAGTGAGATAGTGAGGGAGCGAGAGAGTGAGCGAGCAAGTGAGAGAGAGAGATAGTGAGAGAGTGGGGCTGAGTTTGATTGATGCTGATTGGCTGTGGCTCTGTTATCATCCACTCAGTGGGGCTGAGTTTGATTGATGCTGATTGGCTGTGGCTCTGCTATCATCCAATCAGTGGGGCTGAGTTTGATTAATGCTGATTGGCTGTTGGCTCTGCTATCATCCACTCAGTGGGGCTGAGTTTGATTGATGCTGATTGGCTGTGGCTCTGCTGTAATCCACTCAGTGGGGCTGAGTTTGATTGATGCTGATTGGCTGTTGGCGCTGCTATCATCCAATCAGTGGGGCTGAGTTTGATTGATGCTGATTGGCTGTTGGCGCTGCTATCATCCACTCAGTGGGGCTGAGTTTGATTGATGCTGATTGGCTGTTGGCTCTGCTGTGATCCACTTAGTGGGCTGAGTTAGATTCATGCTGATTGGCTGTGGCTCTGTTTTCATCCACTTAGTGGGGCTGAGTTTGATTGATGCTGATTGGCTGTTGGCGCTGCTATCATCCAATCAGTGGGGCTGAGTTTGATTGATGCTGATTGGCTGTGGCTCTGTTGTCATCCACTCAGTGGGGCTGAGTTTGATCGATGCTGATTGGCTGTGGCTCTGCTATCATCCAATCAGTGGGGCTGAGTTTGATTAATGCTGATTGGCTGTTGGCTCTGCTATCATCCACTCAGTGGGGCTGAGTTTGATTGATGCTGATTGGCTGTGGCTCTGCTGTGATCGACTCAGTGGGGCTGAGTTTGATTGATGCTGATTGGCTGTTGGCGCTGCTATCATCCAATCAGTGGGGCTGAGTTTGATTGATGCTGATTGGCTGTGGCTCTGCTGTGATCGACTCAGTGGGGCTGAGTTTGATTGATGCTGATTGGCTGTTGGCGCTGCTATCATCCAATCAGTGGGGCTGAGTTTGATTGATGCTGATTGGCTGTGGCTCTGTTGTCATACACTCAGTGGGGCTGAGTTTGATTGATGCTGATTGGCTGTGGCTCTGTTATCATCCAATTAGTGGGGCTGAGTTTGATTGATGCTGATTGGCTGTGGCTCTGCTGTCATCCACTCAGTGGGGCTGAGTTTGATTGATGCTGATTGGCTGTGGCTCTGCTGTGATCCACTCAGTGGGGCTGAGTTTGATTGATGCTGATTGGCTGTGGCTCTGCTATCATCCACTCAGTGGGGCTGAGTTTGATTGATGCTGATTGGCTGTGGCTCTGCTGTGATCCACTCAGTGGGGCTGAGTTAGATTCATGCTGATTGGCTGTGGCTCTGATATCATCCACTTAGTGGGGCTGAGTTAGATTGATGCTGATTGGCTGTGGCTCTGTTGTCATCCAATCAGTGGGGCTGAGTTTGATTGATGCTGATTGGCTGTGGCTCTGTTGTCATTCACTCAGTGGGGCAGAGTTTGATTGATGCTGATTGGCTGTTGGCTCTGATATCATCCACTTAGTGGGGCTGAGTTTGATTGATGCTGATTGGCTGTGGCTCTGTTGTCATCCACTCAGTGGGGCTGAGTTTGATTGATGCTGACTGGCTGTGGCTCTGCTATCATCCACTCAGTGGGGCTGAGTTTGATTGATGCTGATTGGCTGTTGGCGCTGCTATCATCCACTCATTGGGGCTGAGTTTGATTGATGCTGATTGGCTGTTGGCGCTGCTATCATCCACTCAGGACGGGAGCCAGGGAATTGTCATCATCACCGCTCACCCGCTCGCTCGCCCGCTCGCTCGCTCGCCCGCTCGTCAGCATTTGTCCTCGGTCGAAGGAGTAGCAAGTTGATATCGTCGGTTCAGCTTCATCTTGAGCGACTCGTCATCCGTTCAGAGGCACTGACGTCCACGGCAAACGGTCCAACTTTCATGGCGACTCCAACCCCGCTTTCGTGCTCTCCTTCTGCCGGCGGTCAGGCCCAGGTGTCCGACGGGGAGGGCGCCCAGGCCAAGGTTGTCCGCCTGCTGAGGCTGGAGGTGGAGCAGCTGAGGAGGACGGAGCAGCAGAGGGCGGTGGATTCCACGGTGGGGGCAGTTGAGTGGAGCGTTTCACCGCCCCCGCGTGCCCGCTGAGTGCTCCGGCGCCCGCCTCCTTGGCGGTTGCCGGTCGGTAAACGTTGAGGCCGGCAGCGGTGATGGTGGTAGTTGCCGGGCGGTAAACGTTGTGGCCGGCGGCGGTGATGGTGGTGGTTGCCGGGCGGTAAACGTTGTGGCCGGCGACGGTGATGGTGGTGGTTGCCGGGCGGTAAACGTTGTGGCCGGCGGCGGTGATGGTGGTGGTTGCCGGGCGGTAAACGTTGCGGTGGCGGTGGCTGCGTAGGGTGCAAAGGCTTCATGAACTAAGTGGTCAAAATAGATGTTCAATCATCTTGATTTGAGGCTTTGGTGACTGCGTTAATCCATGCTCTGTGGTTCTGTTGGTAAAATCACCGCGCGGGTAGAAAGAGTTGACAGATCACGGTTTTTACGATCGCAACAACCAGCGAGCGTCTTCAGGTGAGAGAGTCAGGGTGCACATAGCCTGGCACAAGCGTTGTGGTGACGTCACCACCACTTAGTGGTGAATGGCGGTTGTTGTTGTCTCTGTGTGTATCTGTGTGTGTGTGTCTGTGTGTGTGTGTCTGTGTGTGTGTCTGTGTGTGTGTATGTGTGTCTGTGTGTGTGTGACTGTGTGTGTGTGTGTCCGTGTGTGTGTCTGTGTGTGTGTGTGTATCTGTGTGTGTGTCTCTGTGTGTATGTGTGTGTCTGTGTGTGTGTCTCTGGGTCTGTGTGTGTGTCTCTGGGTCTGTGTGTCTCTGTGTGTGTCTGTGTGTGTGTGTCTGTGTGTGTGTGTGTGTGTCTGTGTGTGTGTCTCTGTGTGTGCGTGTCTGTGTGTGTGTGTCTCTGTGTGTATCTGTGTGTGTGTCTGTGTGTCTGTGTGTAAGATCTTTGTGTGTGTGTGTGTGCAAGAGCTCCACTCTGGCATCCCAGGCGGAGGAGCTTCTCAAGACGTTTCGGCTCCAGGCCCAGCAGGAGGTGGAGCAGCTGCAGCTGCTTCTGCAGGAGAAGACCCTCGCCCTGAGCGTCTCCGTGCAGCTCAAGGACAAATACCTACAGCAGGCGAGCCCTCCGCCGCCTACCTACACACACACCTACACACCTACACACACACCTACACAAAACACCTACACACCTACACACACACCTACACAACTACACACACACCTACACACCTACACACCTACATACACACCTACACACCTACACACACACCTACACACACACCTACACACACACCTACACACACACCTACACACCTACACACACACCTACACACACACCTACACACCTACACACCTACACACCTACACACACCTACACAACTACACACCTACACACACACCTACACACACCTACACACACACCTACACACACACCTACAAACACACCTACACACCTACACACACACCTACACACCTACACACACCTACACACACACCTACATAACACCTACACACCTACACACCTACACACATACCTACACACCTACACACACACCTACACACCTACACACCTACACACACACCTACACACACCTACCCACCTACACACACACCTACACACCTACACACCTACACACACACCTACACACCTACACACACCTACACACCTACACACCTAAACACCTACACGCACACCTACACACCTATACACACACCTACACACCTACACACCTACATACACACCTACACACCTACACACACACCTACACACCTACACACCTACACACCTACATACACACCTACACACCTACACACACACCTACACACCTACACACCTACACACACACTTACACAACTACACACCTAAACACCTACACACACACCTACACACCTACACACCTATACACACACCTACACACACCTACACACCTACATACACACCTTCACACCTACACACCTACATACACACCTACACACCTACACACCTACATACACACCTACACACCTACATACACACCTACACACACCTACACAACTACACACCTACACACACACCTACACACACCTACACACACACCTACACACACACCTACACACCTACATACACACCTACACACCTACACACACACCTACACAACTACACACCTACACAACTACACACCTACACACCTACACACACACCTACACACCTACACATCTACACACACACCTACACACACACCTACACACCTACATACACCCCTACACACCTACACACCTACACACACACCTACACAACTACACACCTACACAACTACACACCTACACACCTACACACACACCTACACACCTACACACCTACACACACATCTACACACACACCTACACACCTACATACACACCTACACACCTACACACCTACACACACACCTACACAACTACACACCTACACAACTACACACCTACACACCTACACACACACCTACACACCTACACACCTACACACACACCTACACACACCTACACAACTACACACCTACACACACACCTACACACACCTACACACACACCTACACACACACCTACACACCTACACACACACCTACACACCTACACACACACCTACACACCTACACACCTACACAACTACACACCTACACACACACCTACACACACACCTACACACCTACACACCTACACACTTACACACCTACACACACACCTACATACACACCTACACACCTACACACACACCTACACACCTACACACCTACACACACACCTACACACACCTACACACCTACACACCTACACACACACCTACATACACACCTACACACCTACACACACACCTACACACCTACACACCTACACACCTATACACACACCTACACACCTACATACACACCTACACACCTAGATACACACCTACACACCTACACACACACCTACACAACTACACACCTACACACACAACTACACACCTACACACACCTACACACCTACACACCTACACACCTACACACACACCTACACACCTACACACCTGCACACCTACACACACACCTACACACGTACACACACCTACACACCTACACACACCTACACACACACCTACACACCTACACACCTGCACACCTACACACCTACACACCTACACACACCTACACACACCTACACACCTACACACACCTACACACCTACATACACATCTAGACACCTAAACACCTACACGCACACCTACACACCTACACACACACCTACACACACACCTACACACCTACATACACCCCTATACACCTACACACCTACATACACACCTACACACACCTACACACCTACACACACACCTACACACCTACATACACACCTACACACACACCTACACACCTACATACACACCTACACACCTACATACACACCTACACACACACCTACACACCTACACACACCTACACACCTACATACACACCTACACACCTACATACACACCTACACACACCCACACACACACCTACACATCTACACACACCTACACACCTACACACCTACACACATACACACACCTACACACACACCAACACACCTACACACCTACACACACACCTACACAACTACACACCTACACACCTACACACCTACATACACACCTACACACCTACACACACACCTACACACACACCTACACACACACCTACACACCTACACACACACCAACACACCTACACACACCTACACACACACCTACACACCTACACACACACCTACACACACACCTACACACCTACACACACACCTACACACCTACACACCTACATACACACCTACACACACCTACACACACACCTACACACCTACACACACACACCTACACACCTACACACATACACACACACCTACACACCTACACACCTACACACCTACATACACACCTACACACACACCTACACATACACCTACACACACACCTACACACCTACACACACACCAACACACCTACACACACACCTACACACACACCTACACACACCTACACACACCTACACACACACCTACACACCTACACACACACCTACACACACACCTACACACACACCTACACACCTACACACCTACATACACACCTACACACACACCTACACACACACCTACACACACACACCTACACACCTACACACATACACACATACACACACCTACACAACTACACACACACCTACACAACTACACACACCTACACAACTACACACCTACACACACACCTACACACCTACACACACACACCTACACACCTACACACATACACACACACCTACACACCTACACACCTACACACCTACATACACACCTACACACACACCTACACATACACCTACACACACACCTACACACCTACACACACACCAACACACCTACACACACACCTACACACACACCTACACACACCTACACACACCTACACACACACCTACACACCTACACACACACCTACACACACACCTACACACCTACACACACACCTACACACCTACACACCTACATACACACCTACACACACACCTACACACACACCTACACACACACACCTACACACATACACACATACACACACCTACACAACTACACACACACCTACACAACTACACACACCTACACAACTACACAACTACACACACACCTACACAACTACACAACAACACACCTACACAACTACACACACACCTACACACACCTACACAACTACACACCTACACACCTACACACACACCTACACACACACCTACACACACACCTACAAAACAAAGATCCCCCATATAGCCTTAACAGACTGTAGGGGCAAGTGCTATTAGCGAGCACCTATTGAGGACGGAACGGTACACGAGGGGGTGGGTGGCCAGCACCACGCCCGACCGCCTTTGTCTCCCTAGTGGCAATGTTTACACACTGTACCAGGTACTCATTTGAGGCTAAGTCGACCTAGGGGAGGCCTGGGACCGGTTCAGATAATCGTCACTGGTGTTGGTCGTGAGCGGGAATCGAACCCGGGTCGCCAGGTTCATAGCGCAGCGTAGCGCTAACCACTACACTATCGCTCCCCGCACCTACACACACACCTACACACACACCTACACACACACCTACACACACACCTACACACACACCTACACACACACCTACACACCTGGGAGCTGTAGTGTAGCGGTTAGCGCGCTGTGCTATGAACCTGGCGACCCGGGTTCGATTCCCGCTCACGGCCTACACACACACAAAGATCCCCCATATAGCCTTAACAGACTGTAGGGGCAAGTGCTGTTAGCGAGCACCTATGAAGGCCGAACGGTACACGAGGGGGTGGGTGGCCAGCACCACGCCCGACCGCCTTTGTCTCCCTAGTGGCAATGTTTAAACACCGCACCAGGTACTCATTTGAGGCTGAGTCGACCTAGGGGAGGCCCGGGACCGGTTAAGATAATCGTCACTGGGGTTGGCCGTGAGCGGGAATCGAACCTGGGTCGCCAGGTTCATAGCACAGCGCGCTAACCGCTACACTACAGCTCCCCACACACCTACACACACACCTACACACCTACAGACCTACACACACCTACACACCTACACACACACCTACAACAACAACAACCGCCATTCGCCACTAAGTGGCAGTGACGTCACCACGACGCTTGTGCCAGGCTATGTGCACCCTGAGGCCACGTGAAGTGTCGAACACCCGCTGGCAGGTCACAGGGCAGACCCAGGTTGTCACGGGTCGACTGACTGAGATGACTGGCTGATGCACCACCTGTGCCCTCTACTGTGCCAACCTGCTGTGCTTTAGCCACCCGGTGCTCCGCTCGTTGTTTTGAGCGTCGCTCCTCCGCCCTCCGTTGTTGTTGGAGGGCGACTGCCTCCAACTGCCCAGTAGCGTCCTTCACGAGCCTCCTCCACAGAGGCCGATCTTGACACCGCTGGTACCAGTCATCAGCAAGTCCACTCAGCTCCACGTCCTTCTGCACCACATCACTCCATCTCTTCTCTAGCCCATGCCGCGCCCGTTTAGCCCCCTCAATCTGGCCGAACAAAAGCTGCTTCGGCATGCGGTGGCTGGGCATGTGGGCTACATGACCCAGCCATCGCAGCCTTGCCTGCCGGAGGAGCTCACCGATGGGACCTTACCCAGATCTTTCAAGGATTTGTGAGCTCCTCACACAATCCAGTCTGGTTAAACCCAGGATGGATCGTAGGCAGGCCAGCCTAAATGTTTCTAACCGGCGAAGATGTTCCATTAGGGGGGTCCACGTATCGCAAGCATAGAGAAGGGAGGGAATGACCGTGGCCGAGAAGACCTGAAGCTTAGTGCGGAGCGACAGTCCAGGTAGCTTCCACACAGCGTTACGCAACCGATGAAAAGATATTGCCGCTCGACTGATTCGGAGTGAGACCTCTGCTGTTAAACTGGAGCCGGTCATAAGCACACTGCCCAGGTATGGGAAACTCTCCACTCTCTCCACAACTGCCCCATCACCGATTGGGAGTTGTGGGGGTGGAGTGTCCGATGGTACAAAATACCCAGGCAGGTGCTTAGTTTTGGTGGGGCTGATGGTAAGGCCCCACCTCTTAGTGGCACTCTCCAGTCTCAGCAGCAGCGTCTCCAACTCCTCCTCTGACTGAGCAGCTATTACCAAATCATCAGCATACATAACGTGGTTGAGCAATAGGGAGCCATCCCTTGACCGCACCCGGGCATCGATTAGCCTCCCATTATATCTGTACCATATGGAGATTCCCCCGGTACAGCTATTGAAGGCTTCACGAACTACGTGGTCAAAATAGATGTTAAATAATGTGGGAGCCAGAGGACATCCCTGTCGCACCCCAAGGTGTACAGGGAATGGCTCTGACTCCCGGCCACGTACTTTTACCCAGGCCCGCTCACCATCATGAAGGTCCTTAATGATCGTGAGCAGAGGGTCAGGTACTCCAAAAGCACGAAGAACGACCCAGAGCCCAGGCCTACTGATGGTATCATAGGCCTTGACCAGGTCAATAAAGCAGAGATGTAGGTCTTGTTGGAATTCCCTACACCTCTGCTGTAGCAGACGGACAGAAAATATGGCATCTGTGCAGGACCGCCCTTTCCTGAAACCGCATTGGGGCTCCGCAAGCCTCTCCTCAGCGTGCCTGGCAAGGCGATGCTGAATAATCCTTGCCAGGACCTTTCCCGGCACACTGAGGAGTGAGATGCCCCTGTAGTTGTTACAGTCTGTGCGGTCCCCCTTCTTAAAAAGGGGGACCACCAGGGCATCCTTCCAATCCTGCGGAACCCGTCCAGTGGTCCAGACTGTTGTTATGATGTCATATAGGGCAGTCTGTGCACAAACGCCACCCTCCCTCAGCATTTCGCTTGGGAGATCAACTCTGCCCGCTGCCTTTCCTGGTCTCAGACTCCGGATCGCCTTCAATACTTCCTCAGCAGATGGCACCTCAGCCAGCCACTCACAGGGGGTGACTTCATCCAATATTTGAGGCACCGCAGCCTCAGCAGGGTCATCCTCACTTTGTGCCACGATGTTTTCCTGGCTGAGGGATTTTCCCTCCCCCAGGATCTCACAGAAATGCTCAGCTACACCTACACACACACCTACACACACACCTACACACCTACACACTCCTACACACACACACCTACACACACACACCTACACACACACACCTACACACACACCTACACACACACACCTACACACCTACACACACACCTACACACCTACACACACACCTACACACACACCTACACACCTACACACACACACCTACACACACACCTACACACACCTACACAACAACAACCGCCATTCGCCACTAAGTGGCGGTGACATCACCACGACGCTTGTGCCAGGCTATGTGCACCCTGAGGCCACGTGAAGTGTCGAACGCCCGCTGGCAGGAGGTCACGGGGCAGACCCAGGTGCCACGGGTCGACTGACTGAGATGACTGGCTGATGCACCACCTGTGCCCCCTACTGTGCCAACCTGCTGTGCTTTAGCCACCGGGCGCTCCGCTCGCTGTTGTGAGCGTCGCTCCTCCGCCCTCCGTTGTTGTTGGAGGGCGACTGCCTCCAACTGCCCAGTAGCATCCTTCACGAGCCTCCTCCACAGAGGCCGATCTTGACACCGCTGGTACCAGTCATCGGCAAGTCCACTCAGCTCCACGTCCTCCTGTACCACATCACTCCATCTCTTCTCTAGCCTGTGCTGCGCCCGCTTAGCCCCCTCAATCCGGCCAAACAAAAGCTGTTTCGGCATGTGGTGGCTGGGCATGCGGGCTACATGACTCAGCCATCACAGCCTTGCCTGCCGGAGGAGCTCACCGATGGGACCCTGCCCTGATCTTTCAAGGATTTGTGAGCTCCTCACACAATCCAGTCTGGTTAAACCCAGGATGGATCGTAGGCAGGCCAGCCTAAATGTTTCTAACCGGCGAAGATGTTCCATTAGGGGGGTCCACGTTTCGCAAGCGTAGAGAAGGGAGGGAATGACCGTGGCCGAGAAGACCTGAAGCTTAGTGCGGAGCGACAGACCAGGTAGCTTCCACACAGCGTTACTCAACCGATGAAAAGATATTGCCGCTCGACTGATTCGGAGTGAGACCTCTGCTGTTAAACTGGAGCCAGTCATAAGCACACTGCCCAGGTATGGGAAACTCTCCACTCTCTCCACAACTGCCCCATCACCGATTGGGAGTTGTGGGGGTGGAGTGTCCGATGGTACAAAATACCCAGGCAGGTGCTTAGTTTTGGTGGGGCTGATGGTAAGGCCCCACCTCTTAGTGGCACGCTCCAGTCTCAGCAGCAGCGTCTCCAACTCCTCCTCTGACTGAGCAGCTATTACCAAATCATCAGCATACATAACGTGGTTGAGCAATAGGGAGCCATCCCTTGACCGCACCCGGGCATCGATTAGCCTCCCATTATATCTGTACCATATGGAGATTCCCCCGGTACAGCTATTGAATGCTTCACGAACTACGTGGTCAAAATAGATGTTAAATAATGTGGGAGCCAGAGGACATCCCTGTCGCACCCCAAGGTGTACAGAGAATGGCTCTGACTCCCGGCCACGTAGTTTTACCCGGGCCCGCTCACCATCATGAAGGTCCTTAATGATCGTGAGCAGAGGGTCAGGTACTCCAAAAGCACGAAGAACGACCCAGAGCCCAGGCCTACTGATGGTATCATAGGCCTTGACCAGGTCAATAAAGCAGAGATGTAGGTCTTGTTGGAATTCCCTACACCTCTGCTGTAGCAGACGGACAGAAAATATGGCATCTGTGCAGGACCGCCCTTTGCTGAAACCGCATTGGGGCTCCGCAAGCCTCTCCTCAGCGTGCCTGGCAAGGCGATGCTGAATAATCCTTGCCAGGACCTTTCCCGGCACACTGAGGAGTGAGATGCCCCTGTAGTTGTTACAGTCTGTGCGGTCCCCCTTCTTAAAAAGGGGGACCACCAGGGCATCCTTCCAATCCTGCGGAACCCGTCCAGTGGTCCAGACTGTTGTTATGATGTCATATAGGGCAGTCTGTGCACAAACGCCACCCTCCCTCAGCATTTCGCTTGGGAGATCATCTCTGCCCGCTGCCTTTCCTGGTCTCAGACTCCGGATCGCCTTCAATACTTCCTCAGCAGATGGCACCTCAGCCAGCCACTCACAGGGGGTGACTTCATCCAATATTTGAGGCACCGCAGCCTCAGCAGGGTCATCCTCACTTTGTGCCACGATGTTTTCCTGGCTGAGGGATTTTCCCTCCCCCAGGACCTCACAGAAATGTTCAGCAAATCTGCGAACCTGTTCCTGGGGGTCGGAAATTGGATCACCGTTTTTTCCCCTAATGATGGTAATAGGTGTGGCGCTGCAGGTTACTTTTTTGATGGAGTTAAATAGAGATTTGTGATCACGGGCCACTGAGGCAGACTCCATCTCCTCAGCAACCCGCGACCACCACCCATCCTTGCAGTGCCTCACGGCTCTCCGAACCTCCGAGCGAAGGCTGCGGTAAGCCTCCTCATTCTCTGACGTGGGATTCTGTAGCCGATGACAGTGGGCCTGTCGCTTTTTCTCAACCATCCTGAACACCTCCTCTGTCAGCCCGGGTGTCTGGGGAGGTCTGGACCGCGTACCCAAAGCAGCCATTGCAGCTGCATGAGTCACAGTCCTAAACCTCGCCCATTTACCCTCGACATCAGGAGGAGTCGGGGACGATGCCAATCCCAGCCGCAAGCGATGATGAAATTCTCGCTTGCAACTTTCATCAGATAACTGAGACCAGGCCACTTTAGGTTGGAATGGGGTCCTGGGTGTACACCCACCACCGGAGTGGAAGAATGGCAGGCGCATCTTACAGATGACTAGTCGATGGTCAGAGTGCAGATCAGCTCCACGGTAGGTCCTGGTGTCAAGGACATGGGCTCGCATTCGCTGGTCCGTCACTATGTAGTCCAGCAGATGTTCTTGCTTGGACCCGGCATGCATCCATGATGTTGTGTGGATGCGCCGATGCCGGAACAGCGTGTTGGTAATTACAAGCCCATGGGCTGCACAAAAATCTAGCAGCCTCCTACCGTTGTTATTGAGCTGATCTGGCCCATGCCCTCCAATCACTTCAGACCAGGTGCCAGTATCATGACCAACTCGGGCATTGAAGTCACCCAACATGATGACTCTATCCCGAGGGGCCACTTTAGCCAGCACCTGTGACAGGAGGTCACCTACACACACACCTACACACACACACCTACACACCTACAAACACACCTACACACACACCTACACCTACACACACACCTACACACACCTACACACACCTACACACACACACACACACCTACACACACACACCTACACACACACCTACACACACCTACACACACACCTACCCACCTACACACCTACACACACACCTACACACCTACACACCTACACACACACCTACACACCTACACACACACCTACACACCTACACACCTACACACACACCTACACACCTACACACACACCTACACACACACACACACCTACACAACTACACAACTACACACACACCTACACAACTACACAACAACACACCTACACAACTACACACACACCTACACACACCTACACACCTACACACCTGAAAGAGAGAGTCATCAGCAGCAGGCGTCGTCATTGCCGGGACAGAACCCACGGCCTCCTGTAGGCCAGGCGAGGTAGTCAACATCTCCCCCCCCCCACCATTACCCCCACCACTCCCCCCCACCACTCCCCCCCCACCAATCCCCCCCCCATTACTCCGTCCACCACCCCCACCACTCCGCCCACCACTCCCCCCACCACTCTCCCCCCCCACCAATCCCCCCCACCACTCCCCACACCACTCCCCTCCACCTCTCCCCCCACCACCCCATCACTCCCCCCACCTCTCCCCCCCACCACTCCCATCACCACCCCACCACTCCTCCCCTCCACCACTCCCCCCACCACTCCCCCCCCACCACTCCCCTCCACCACTCCCCCCACCACTCCCCCCCCACCAATCCCCCCCCCACCACTCCCCCCCCACCAGGTGAGCGATGTGCGTGAGGAGCTGCAGGACGTTGAGTCTCAGTGTGAGGAGCTTCGTCACGAGCTGAGCGACGCCTCTAAGGCCCTGGAGGGCAGCCGCAGCGAGGCGCAGAGGCTGGCACACAGACTGCAGGTGAAGCGCCACGTTATACTACCTGTTACACTACATACTATACACTATACACTACACTACCTGTTACACTACACTATACACTACATACTGCACTACCTGTTACACTACACTATACACTACACACTACACTATACACTACACTACCTGTTACACTACACTATACACTACACTATACACTACACTATACACTACACTATACACTACACTATACACTAGACACTACATACTGCACTACCTGTTACACTACACTATACACTACACACTACACTATACACTACCTGTTACACTAGGCACACAGACTCCAGGTGAAGCACCACGTTACACTACACTATACACTACACTATACATTACATACTACCTGTTACACTACACACTACACTACACTATACACTACACTATACACTACACTATACACTACACTATACACTACACTATACACTACACTATACACTAGGCACACAGACTGCAGGTGAAGCACCACGTTACACTACATACTACACTACCTGTTACACTACACTATACACTACACTACACTATACACTACACTACACACTACACTTTACACTAGGCTCACAGACTCCAGGTGAAGCACCACGTTACACTACACTACACACTACACTATACACTACACTATACACTATACACTACACACTACAGTACGTGTTACACTACATACTACACTATACACTACACTATACACTACACTACATACTACACTACCTGTTACACTACATACTACACTATACATTACACTATACACTACACTACACTATACACTAGGCACACAGACTGCAGGTGAAGCACCACGTTACACTACCTGTTACACTACACTATACACTTCACTATACACTACACTATACACTACACACTACACTATACACTATACTACCTGTTACACTACACACTATACACTACATACTACACTACTATACACTATACACTAGGCACACAGACTGCAGATGAAGCGCCACGTTACACTACATACTACACTACCTGTTACACTACACACTACACTATACACTACCTGTTACAGTACACTACACACTACACTATACACTACATACTACACTACCTGTTACACTACACACTACACTATACACTACCTGTTACACTACATACTACACTATACACTACACTATACACTACACTACACTATACACTAGGCACACAGACTGCAGGTGAAGCGCCACGTTACACTACACTATACACTACACTACATATTATACACTACACTATACACTACATTATACACTACCTATTACACTATACACTAGGCACACAGACTGCAGGTGAAGCACCACGTTACACTACACTATACACTACCTGTTACACTACACACTACACTACACACTACACTATACACTACACTACACTATAGACTACATACTATACACTACATACTACACTACCTGTAACACTACATACTATACACTACACTATACACTACACTATACACTACATTACACTATACACTACCTCTTACACTACACTATACACTACACTATACACTACATACTACACTACCTGTTACACTACACTATACACTACATACTGCACTACCTGTTACACTACACTATACACTACACACTACACTATACACTACCTGTTACACTAGGCACACAGACTCCAGGTGAAGCACCACGTTACACTACACTATACACTACACTATACATTACATACTACCTGTTACACTACACACTACACTATACTATACACTACACTATACACTACCTGTTACACTACATACTATACACTACATACTACACTACACTATACACTAGGCACACAGACTGCAGGTGAAGCACCACGTTACACTACATACTCCACTACACACTACACTACATTATACACTACACTATACACTACATACTACACTACCTGTTACACTATACACTACACTATACACTACACTATACACTACACTACACACTAGGCACACAGACTGCAGGTGAAGCGCCACGTTACACTACCTGTTACACTACACTACCTGTTACACTATACACTACACTACCTGTTACACTACCTGTTACACTACACTACACACTACACTATACACTACACTATACACTAGGCACACAGACTCCAGGTGAAGCGCCACGTTACACTACCTGTTACACTACACTATACACTACACTATACACTACCTGTTACACTACCTGTTACACTACACTACCTGCTACACTACACTATCTGTTACACTACCTGTTACACTACACTACCTGTTACACTACACTATACACTACACTATACACTACACTATACACTAGGCACACAGACTCCAGGTGAAGCGCCACGTTACACTACCTGTTACACTACACTACCTGTTACACTACATGCTACACTACCTGTTACACTACCTGTTACACTACACTATACACTACACACTACACTATACACTACATACTACACTACCTGTTACACTAGGCACACAGACTCCAGGAGAAGCGCCACATTACACTACCTGTTACACTACCTGTTACACTACACTACCTGTTACACTGCCTGTTACACTACCTGTTACACTACACTATACACTACACTATACACTAGGCACACAGACTCCAGGTGAAGCACCACGTTACACTACCTGTTACACTACACTACCTGTTACACTACACTACCTGTTATACTACACTACCTGTTACACTACACACTACACTACCTGTTACACTACACACTACACTACACACTACACTACCTGTTACACTACCTGTTACACTACCTGTTACACTACACTATACACTACACTATACATTACATACTATACTACCTGTTACACTACACTATACACTACCTGTTACACTACCTGTTACACTACACACTACACTACCTGTTACACTACCGGTTACACTACATACTACACTACCTGTTACACTACATACTACACTACCTGTTACACTACATACTACACTACCTGTTACACTACATACTACACTACCTGTTACACTACACACTACACTACACTACTACACTACTACAATACACACTACACTACCTACTACACTGCACACTACACTACACAGTACACTACACACTACACTACACAGTACACTACACTACACACTACACTACACTACCTGCTACACTAACTGCTATACTACCTACTACACTGATGATGATGGTGATGATGTTGATGATGTTGGTGATGTTGATGGTGATGGTGTTGATGGTGATGATGGTGATATGTTGATGGTGTTGATGGTGATGATGATGATGTTGATGATGGTGGTATGTTGATGGTGTTGATGATGATGTTGGTGATGTTGATGGTGATGGTGTTGATGGTGATGATGGTGATATGTTGATGGTGTTGATGGTGATGATGGTTATGATGATGGTGGTGATATGTTGATGGTGTTGGTGGTGATGATGGTGATGGTGATGTTGATGGTTATGGTGTTGATGGTGATGATGATGGTGGTGATGGTGATGATGATGATGTTGATGGTGATGGTGTTGATGGTGATGATGATGGTGATGATGATGGTGTTGATGATGATGTTGATGGTGATGTTGATGATGGTGATGATGGTGATTGTGATGTTGATGGTGATGATGATGATGGTGATGATGATGGTGATGATGATGTTGATGATGGTGATGTTGATGGTGGTGATGGTGATGATGATGGTGATGGTGTTGATGATGATGTTGATGGTGATGTTGATGATGGTGATGATGGTGATGATGATGTTGATGATGGTGATGATGGTGATGATGATGTTGATGGTGATGTTGATGGTGATGATGATGATGTTGATGATGATGATGTTGATGGTGATGATGATGATGTTGATGGTGATGGTGTTGATGGTGATGATGATGGTGATGATGGTGATGTTGATGATGATGTTGATGATGATGATGTTGATGGTGATGATGATGATGATGATGTTGATGGTGATGGTGTTGATGGTGATGATGATGGTGATGTTGATGATGATGTTGATGGTGATGTTGATGGTGATGATGTTGATGTTGATGGTGGTGATGATGATGTTGATGATGATTTTGATGGTGATGTTGATGTTGATGGTGGTGATGGTGATGGTGATGTTGATGATGATGATGATGTTGATGATGATGTTGATGGTGATGATGATGGTGATGATGATGTTGATGATGATGGTGATGATGGTGATGATGATGGTGATGATGATGTTGATGATGATGTTGATGGTGATGTTGATGGTGGTGATGGTGATGATGATGGTGATGATGATGGTGATGGTGTTGATGATGATGTTGATGGTGATGTTGATGATGGTGATGATGGTGATGATGATATTGATGATGGTGATCATGGTGATGATGATGTTGATGGTGATGTTGATGGTGATGATGATTATGTTGATGATGATGATGGTGTTGATGGTGATGATGATGGTGATGATGATGGTGATGATGATGTTGATGATGATGTTGATGGTGATGTTGATGGTAATGATGTTGATGTTGATGGTGGTGATGATGATGTTGATGATGATGTTGATGATGATTTTGATGGTGATGTTGATGTTGATGGTGGTGATGGTGATGATGTTGATGATGATGTTGATGGTGATGATGATGGTGATGATGATGTTGATAATGATGGTGATGATGATGGTGATGATGATGTTGATGATGATGTTGATGGTGATGATGATGTTGATGATGATGGTGATGATGATGGTGATGATGATGGTGATGATGATGTTGATGATGATGTGGATGTTGATGGTGATGTTGATGGTGATGATGATGGTGATGATGATGTTGATGGTGATGTTGATGATGATGTTGATGGTGATGATGATGTTGATGGTGATGATGATGTTGATGGTGATGTTGATGGTGATGATGATGTTGATGATGATGATGTTGATGGTGATGTTGATGGTGAAGATGATGGTGATGATGATGTTGATGGTGATGATGATGGTGATGATGATGTTGATGATGATGTTGATGGTGATGATGATGTTGATGATGATGGTGATGATGATGGTGATGATGATGGTGATGATGATGTTGATGATGATGATGATGTTGATGGTGATGTTGATGGTGATGATGATGGTGATGATGATGTTGATGGTGATGTTGATGATGATGTTGATGGTGATGATGATGTTGATGGTGATGATGATGTTGATGATGATGGTGATGATGATGGTGATGATGATGGTGATGATGATGTTGATGATGATGATGATGATGTTGATGGTGATGTTGATGGTGATGATGATGGTGATGATGATGTTGATGGTGATGTTGATGATGATGTTGATGGTGATGATGATGTTGATGGTGATGATGATGTTGATGGTGATGTTGATGGTGATGATGATGTTGATGATGATGATGTTGATGGTGATGTTGATGGTGAAGATGATGGTGATGATGATGTTGATGGTGATGATGATGGTGATGATGATGTTGATGATGATGTTGATGGTGATGTTGATGGTGATGGTGATGTTGATGGTGATGTTGATGGTGATGATGATGGTGATGATGATGTTGATGATGATGTTGATGATGATGTTGATGGTGATGATGATGGTGATGATGATGTTGATGATGATGTTGATGGTGATGTTGATGGTGATGTTGATGGTGATGATGTTGATGTTGCCCCAGGAGGAGACTACCACGCTGGAGGAGGAGCTGAGTGAGGAGCGTGAGTGTGGAGCGGAGATGACTGAGATGGTGGAGGAGCTCCGGGCACAGGTGAGAGAAGAGGTGGAGGAGGAGGTGGAGGAGGTGGAGGAGGTGGAGGAGGAGGTGGAGGAGGTGGAGGAAGAGGTGGAGGAGGAGGTGGTGGAGGTGGAGGAGGAGGTGGAGGAGGAGGAGGTGGAGGAGGAGGTGGAGGAGGAGGTGGAGGAGAAGGTGGAGGTGGAGGTGGTGGAGGAGGTGGAGGAGGAGGTGGAGCACGTGCCCCGCGTGTGACTCATCACGTGTGACGCATCACGTGTGACTCATCACGTGTGACGCATCACGTGTGACTCATCACGTGTGACGCAGCACGTGCCCCGCGTGTGACGCAGCCCTTGCCCTGCAGGTCGGGCGCCTTCGCTCTGAGTTGGCCCACGGGAGGAGAGACCAGCTCCAGCTAGAGCAGAGAAACCTCGAACTCAGCCAGCAGGTGGGTGGTGTGTAGGTGTGTGTGTAGTGTGTGTAGGTGTGTGTGTAGGTGTGTGTAGTGTGTGTGTAGGTGTGTGTGTAGGTGTGTGTAGTGTGTTTAGGTGTGTGTGTAGGTGTGTGTGTGTAGGTGTGTGTGTGTAGGTGTGTGTGTAGGTGTGTGTAGTGTGTGTGTAGGTGTGTGTGTAGGTGTGTGTGTAGGAGGAGAGACCAGCTCCAGCTAGAGCAGAGGAACCTCGAACTCAGCCAGCAGGTGGGTGGTGTGTAGGTGTGTGTGTAGGTGTGTGTGTAGGTGTTTGTGTGTGTAGGTGTGTGTAGGTGTGTGTGTAGGTGTGTGTGTAGGTGTGTGTGTAGGTGTGTGTAGTGTGTGTAGGTGTGTGTGTAGTGTGTGTGTAGGTGTGTGTGTAGGAGGAGAGACCAGCTCCAGCTAGAGCAGAGGAACCTCGAACTCAGTCAGCAGGTGGGTGGTGTGTGTAGGTGTGTGTAGTGTGTGTGTGTAGGTGTGTGTAGGTGTGTGTGTAGGTGTATGTAGGTGTGTGTAGGTGTGTGTGTAGGTGTGTGTGTGTAGGTGTGTGTGGGTAGTGTGTGTGTGTAGGTGTGTGTGTAGGTGTGTGTAGGTGTGTGTGTGTGTGTGTGTAGGTGTGTGTGTAGGTGTGTGTGTAGTGTGTGTGTGTGTAGGTGTGTAGGTGTGTGTGTAGGTGTGTGTGTGTAGGTGTGTGTGTGTAGGTGTGTTTGTGTGGGTGTGTGTAGGTTAGAAACATTTAGGCTGGCCTGCCTACGATCCATCCTGGGTTTAACCAGACTGGATTGTGTGAAGAGCTCACAAATCCTTGAAAGATCTGGGCAAGGTCCCATCGGTGAGCTCCTCCGGCAGGCAAGGCTGCGATGGCTGGGTCATTTAGCCCGCATGCCCAGCCACCGCATGCCGAAACAGCTTTTGTTCGGCCGGATTGAGGGAGCTAAGCGGGCGCGGCACGGGCTAGAGAAGAGATGGAGTGATGTGGTACAGGAGGACGTGGAGCTGAGTGGACTTGCCGATGACTGGTACCAGCGGTGTCAAGATCGGCCTCTGTGGAGGAGGCTCGTGAAGGACGCTACTGGGCAGTTGGAGGCAGTCGCCCTCCAACAACAACGGAGGGCGGAGGAGCGACGCTCACAACAACGAGCGGAGCGCCGGGTGGCTAAAGCACAGCAGGTTGGCACAGTAGGGGGCACAGGTGGTGCATCAGCCAGTCATCTCAGTTAGCCGACCCGTGGCACCTGGGTCTGCCCGTGACCTCCTGCCAACGGGTGTTCGACACTTCACGTGGCCTCAGGGTGCACATAGCCTGGCACAAGCGCCGTGGTGACGTCACCACCACTTAGTGGCGAATGGCGGTTGTTGTTGTTGTAGGTGTGTGTAGGTGTGTGTGTGTAGGTGTGTGTGTTTAGGTGTGTGTAGGTGTGTGTGTAGGTGTGTGTGTAGGTGTGTGTGTGTAGGTGTGTGTGTGTGCGGCAAAACAACCCCCTACCTCCTCGCGGTGCCGGACGGGCAACTCTGTCGTGGACAGCGCTGTGGGGGGAGATCCAATTTTGATTGGCTCCTCCCCTCATGGCATATGTGTCCACCACAGGGGCTAAACGGGGGCTCTGGACGGGTGCGAGGGGCTGGTAACCCCTTCACCTTCAATTAATTACCACGAAACCACGAATTAAACTGAAATATGTAACAACTAAGCTTGTGCCGGAGGCCCCGGGGGGCCAGGCGTCTATGACGTCTCCTGGCCAAACCCCAATTGGCGGAGCCAGGAGATTGAATACCTACCCTCGGGGCTACTCCAGAAACAACGAAAAGCCACTACGGGTGGCCACGTGGAATGTTCGAACGCTCACTGCAGAGGAGAGGCTGCCACTCCTCTGTCGGGAGCTGGACCGGTACCGCCTGGATCTATGCGGCATTCAGGAGGTCCGGTGGACCGGCTCTGGCTCCTGCCACCATGAGGGGTGGACAGTCCTCTACTCGGGGCAGCAGACTGCCAAACAACAGGGTGTGGCTCTTCTTTTGAACAAAAGAATGAAGGGGGCGTGGGAGCGTGGCGGTGAGGTGTGGGAAGCTGTAAGCCCCAGGCTACTTTGGGCTCGCCTTCCCATCAACCGGAGGCGAGGAATGGTGGTCGTGGTTACTTATGCCCCCACCGAAGATGAACATCCGTGGAGGGATGCAGGCAAAGCCGATGAGTCAGATGCCTTCTATGACCTCCTGTCACAGGTGCTGGCTAAAGTGGCCCCTCGGGATAGAGTCATCATGTTGGGTGACTTCAATGCCCGAGTTGGTCATGATACTGGCACCTGGTCTGGAGTGATTGGAGGGCATGGGCCAGATCAGCTCAATAACAACGGTAGGAGGCTGCTAGATTTTTGTGCAGCCCATGGGCTTGTAATTACCAACACGCTGTTCCGGCATCGGCGCATCCACACAACATCATGGATGCATGCCGGGTCCAAGCAAGAACATCTGCTGGACTACATAGTGACGGACCAGCGAATGCGAGCCCATGTCCTTGACACCAGGACCTACCGTGGAGCTGATCTGCCCTCTGACCATCGACTAGTCATCTGTAAGATGCGCCTGCCATTCTTCCACTCCGGTGGTGGGTGTACACCCAGGACCCCATTCCAACCTAAAGTGGCCTGGTCTCAGTTATCTGATGAAAGTTGCAAGCGAGAATTTCATCATCGCTTGCGGCTGGGATTGGCATCGTCCCCGACTCCTCCTGATGTCGAGGGTAAATGGGCGAGGTTTAGGACTGTGACTCATGCAGCTGCAATGGCTGCTTTGGGTACGCGGTCCAGACCTCCCCAGACACCCTGGCTGACAGAGGAGTTGTTCAGGATGGTTGAGAAAAAGCGACAGGCCCACTGTCATCGGCTACAGAATCCCACGTCAGAGAATGAGGAGGCTTACCGCAGCCTTCGCTCGGAGGTTCGGAGAGCCGTGAGGCGCTGCAAGGATGGGTGGTGGTCGCGGGTTGCTGAGGAGATTGAGTCTGCCTCAGTGGCCCGTGATCACAAATCTCTATTTAACTCCATCAAAAAAGTAACCTGCAGCGCCACACCTATTACCATCATTAGGGGAAAAAACGGTGATCCAATTTCCGACCCCCAGGAACAGGTTCGCAGATTTGCTGAGCATTTCTGTGAGGTCCTGGGGGAGGGAAAATCCCTCAGCCAGGAAAACATCGTGGCACAAAGTGAGGATGACCCTGCTGAGGCTGCGGTGCCTCAAATATTGGATGAAGTCACCCCCTGTGAGTTGCTGGCTGAGGTTCCATCTGCTGAGGAAGTAATGAAGGCGATCCGGAGTCTGAGACCAGGAAAGGCAGCGGGCAGAGATGATCTCCCAAGCGAAATGCTGAGGGAGGGTGGCGTTTGTGCACAGACTGCCCTATATGACATCATAACAACAGTATGGACCACTGGACGGGTTCCGCAGGATTGGAAGGATGCCCTGGTGGTCCCCCTTTTTAAGAAGGGGGACCGCACAGACTGTAATAACTACAGGGGCATCTCACTCCTCAGTGTGCCGGGAAAGGTCCTGGCAAGGATTATTCAGCATCGCCTTGCCAGGCACGCTGAGGAGAGGCTTGCGGAGCCCCACTGCGGTTTCCGGAAAGGGCGGTCCTGCACAGATGCCATATTTTCTGTCCGTCTGCTACAGCAGAGGTGTAGGGAATTCCAACAAGACCTACATCTCTGCTTTATTGACTTGGTCAAGGCCTATGATACCATCAGTAGGCCTGGGCTCTGGGTCGTTCTTCGTGCTTTTGGAGTACCTGACCCTCTGCTCACGATCATTAAGGACCTTCATGATGGTGAGCGGGCCCGGGTAAAACTACGTGGCCGGGAGTCAGAGCCATTCCCTGTACACCTTGGGGTGCGACAGGGATGTCCTCTGGCTCCCACATTATTTAACATCTATTTTGACCACGTAGTTCGTGAAGCCTTCAATAGCTGTACCGGGGGAATCTCCATATGGTACAGATATAATGGGAGGCTAATCGATGCCCGGGTGCGGTCAAGGGATGGCTCCCTATTACTCAACCACGTTATGTATGCTGATGATTTGGTAATAGCTGCTCAGTCAGAGGAGGAGTTGGAGACGCTGCTGCTGAGACAGGAGCGTGCCACTAAGAGGTGGGGCCTTACCATCAGCCCCACCAAAACTAAGCACCTGCCTGGGTATTTTGTACCATCGGACACTCCACCCCCACAACTCCCAATCGGTGATGGGGCAGTTGTGGAGAGAGTGGAGAGTTTCCCATACCTGGGCAGTGTGCTCATGACTGGCTCCAGTTTAACAGCAGAGGTCTCACTCCGAATCAGTCGAGCGGCAATATCTTTTCATCGGTTGCGTAACGCTGTGTGGAAGCTACCTGGTCTGTCGCTCCGCACTAAGCTTCAGGTCTTCTCGGCCACGGTCATTCCCTCCCTTCTCTACGCTTGCGAAACGTGGACCCCCCTGGTGGAACATCTTCGCCGGTTAGAAACATTTAGGCTGGCCTGCCTACGATCCATCCTGGGTTTAACCAGACTGGATTGTGTGAGGAGCTCACAAATCCTTGAAAGATCTGGGCAGGGTCCCATCGGTGAGCTTCTCCGGCAGGCAAGGCTGCGATGGCTGGGTCATGTAGCCCGCATGCCCAGCCACCGCATGCCGAAACAGCTTTTGTTTGGCCGGATTGAGGGGGCTAAGCGGGCGCGGCACGGGCTAGAGAAGAGATGGAGTGATGTGGTACAGGAGGACGTGGAGCTGAGTGGACTTGCCGATGACTGGTACCAGCGGTGTCAAGATCGGCCTCTGTGGAGGAGGCTCGTGAAGGATGCTACTGGGCAGTTGGAGGCAGTCGCCCTCCAACAACAACGGAGGGCGGAGGAGCGACGCTCACAACAACGAGCGGAACGCCGGGTGGCTAAAGCACAGCAGGTGGGCACAGTAGGGGGCACAGGTGGTGCATCAGCCAGTCATCTCAGTCAGTCGACCCGTGGCACCTGGGTCTGCCCAGTGACCTCCTGCCAGCGGGCGTTCGACACTTCACGTGGCCTCACGGTGCACATAGCCTGGCACAAACGTCGTGGTGACGTCACCGCCACTTAGTGGCGAATGGCGGTTGTTGTTGTTGTTGTGTAGGTGTGTGTGTGTAGGTGTGTGCGTGTGGGTGTGTGTGGGTGTGTGTGTGGGTGTGTGTGTGTGGGTGTGTGTGTGTGGGTGTGTGTGTAGGTGTGTGTAGGTGTGTGTGTGTGTGTAGGTGTGTGGGTGGGTGTGTGTGTGTAGGTGTGTGTGTGTAGGTGTGTGTGTGTGTAGGTGTGTGTGGGGAGCGGTAGTGTAGCGGTTAGCGCTACGCTGCGCTATGAACCTGGCGACCCGGGTTCGATTCCCGCTCACGGCCAGCACCAGTGACGATTATCTGAACCAGTCCCGGGCCTCCCCTAGGTCCACTCAGCCTCAAATGAGTACCTGGTGCGGTGTGTAAACATCGCCACTAGGGAGACAAAGGCGGTCGGGCGTGGTGCTGGCCACCCACCCCCTCGTGTACCGTTCCAGCCTTCATAGGTGCTCGCTAACAGCACTTGCCCCTACAGTCTGTTAAGGCTACACAGGCGATCTTTGTCTTTGTGTAGCCTCTAGCAGCAATAGAGGCTACCTGGGGGAGCTTTGTCTGTGTGTACATCATAGGTGCTGCTACTCCCTACTAGCAGCACTTGCCCCTACAGCCCTGGTGGAGGCTACCTGGGGAACTTTGTCTGTGTGTACATCATAGGCGCTGCTGCTGCGACTCACTACTAGCAGCACTTGCCCCTACAGCCCTGCTAGAGGCTACTTGGGGGAGCTTTGTCTGTGTGTACATCATAGGTGGTGCTACTCGCTACTAGCAGCACTTGCCCCTACAGCCCTGCTAGAGGCTACCTGGGGGAGCTTTGTCTGTGTCTAACACAGCACTTGCCCCTACAGCCCTGATAGAGGCTACCTGGTGGAGCTTTGTTTATGTGTGTGATACATTGCACTTGCCCCTACAGCCCTGCTAGAGGCTACCTGGGGGAGCTTTGTCTGTGTGTGAGACACTGCACTTGCCCCTACAGCCCTGCTAGAGGCTACCTGGGGGAGCTTTGTCTGTGTGTGTCTAACACTGCACTTGCCCCTACAGCCCTGCTAGAGGATACCTGGGGGAGCTTTGTCTGTGTGTGTGAGACACTGCACTTGCCCATGCAGCCCTGCTAGCGCCTACCTGGGGGAGCTTTGTCTGTGTGTGTGAGACACTGCACTTGCCCCTGCAGCCCTGCTAGAGGCTACCTGGGGGAGTTTTGTCTGTGTGTGAGATACTGCACTTGCCCCTGCAGCCCTGCTAGAGGCTACCTGGGGGAGCATTGTCTGTGTGTGTGAGACACTGCACTTGCCCCTACAGCCCTACTAGAGGCTACCTGGGGGAGCTTTGTCTGTGTCTCAGCACTTGCCCCTACTGCCCTGCTAGAGGCTACCTGGGGCAGCTTTGTCTGTGTCTCAGCACTTGCCCCTACTGCCCTGCTAGAGGCTACCTGGGGTAGCTTTGTCTGTGTCTCAGCACTTGCCCCTACTGCCCTGCTAGAGGCTACCTGTGGGAGCTTTGTCTGTGTCTCAGCACTTGCCCCTACAGCCCTGCTAGAGGCTACCTGGGGGAGCTTTGTCTGTGTCTCAGCACTTGCCCCTACAGCCCTGCTAGAGGCTACCTGGGGGAGCTTTGTCTGTGTCTCAGCACTTGCCCCTACTGCCCTGCTAGAGGCTACCTGTGGGAGCTTTGTCTGTGTCTCAGCACTTGCCTCTACAGCCCTACTAGAGGCTACCTGGGGGAGCTTTGTCTGTGTCTCAGCACTTGCCCCTACTGCCCTGCTAGAGGCTACCTGGGGGAGCTTTGTCTGTTTCTCAGCACTTGCCTCTACAGCCCTGCTAGAGGCTACCTGGGGCAGCTTTGTCTGTGTCTCAGCACTTGCCCCTACTGCCCTGCTAGAGGCTACCTGGGGGAGCTTTGTCTGTGTCTCAGCACTTGCCCCTATTGCCCTGCTAGAGGCTACCTGTGGGAGCTTTGTCTGTGTCTCAGCACTTGCCCCTACAGCCCTGCTAGAGGCTACCTGGGGGAGCTTTGTCTGTTTGTGTGAGACACTGCACTTGCCCCTGCAGCCCTGCTAGACGCTACCTGGGGGAGCTTTGTCTGTGTCTCAGCACTTGCCCCTACTGCCCTGCTAGAGGCTACCTGGGGGAGCTTTGTCTGTGTCTCAGCACTTGCCCCTACAGCCCTGCTAGAGGCTACCTGGGGGAGCTTTGTCTGTGTCTCAGCACTTGCCCCTACTGCCCTGCTAGAGGCTACCTGGGGGAGCTTTGTCTGTGTCTCAGCACTTGCCTCTACAGCCCTGCTAGAGGCTACCTGGGGGAGCTTTGTCTGTGTCTCAGCACTTGCCCCTACTGCCCTGCTAGAGGCTACCTGAGGGAGCTTTGTCTGTGTCTCAGCACTTGCCCCTACAGCCCTGTTAGAGGCTACCTGGGGGAGCTTTGTCTGTGTCTCAGCACTTGCCCCTACTGCCCTGCTAGAGGCTACCTGGGGGAGCTTTGTCTGTGTGTGTGAGACACTGCACTTGCCCCTGCAGCCTTGCTAGAGGCTACATGGGGGAGCTTTGTCTGTGTCTCAGCACTTGCCCCTACTGCCCTGCTAGAGGCTACCTGGGGGAGCTTTGTCTGTGTTTCAGCACTTGCCCCTACTGCCCTGCTAGAGGCTACCTCGGGGAGCTTTGTCTGTGTCTCAGCACTTGCCTCTACAGCCCTGCTAGAGGCTACCGGGGGGAGCTTTGTCTGTGTCTCAGCACTTGCCCCTACTGCCCTGCTAGAGGCTACCTGGGGGAGCTTTGTCTGTGTCTCAGCACTTGCCCCTACAGCCCTGCTAGACGCTACCTGGGGGAGATTTGTCTGTGTCTCAGCACTTGCCCCTACTGCCCTGCTAGAGGCTACCTGGGGGAGCTTTGTCTGTGTGTGTGAGACACTGCACTTGCCCCTGCAGCCCTGCTAGACGCTACCTGGGGGAGATTTGTCTGTGTCTCAGCACTTGCCCCTACTGCCCTGCTACAGGCTACCTGGGGGAGCTTTGTCTGTGTCTCAGCACTTGCCCCTACTGCCGTGCTAGAGGCTACCTGGGGGAGCTTTGTCTGTGTGTGTGAGACACTGCACTTGCCCCTGCAGCCCTGCTAGAGGCTACCTGGGGGAGCTTTGTCTGTGTCTCAGCACTTGCCCTTACTGCCCTGCTAGAGGCTACCTGGGGGAGCTTTGTCTCTGTCTCAGCACTTGCCCCTACTGCCCTGCTACAGGCTACCTGGGGGAGCTGTGTCTGTGTCTCAGCACTTGCCCCTACAGCCCTGCTAGAGGCTACCTGGGGGAGCTTTGTCTGTGTGTGTGAGACACTGCACTTGCCCCTGCAGCCCTGCTAGAGGCTACCTGGGGGAGCTTTGTCTGTGTCTCAGCACTTGCCCTTACTGCCCTGCTAGAGGCTACCTGGGGGAGCTTTGTCTCTGTCTCAGCACTTGTCCCTACTGCCCTGCTAGAGGCTACCTGGGGGAGCTTTGTCTGTGTCTCAGCACTTGCCCCTACATCCCTGCTAGAGGCTACCTGGGGGAGCTTTGTCTTTGTGTGTGAGACACTGCACTTGCCCCTACTGCCCTGCTAGAGGCTACCTGGGGGATCTTTGTCTGTGTCTCAGCACTTGCCCCTACAGCCCTGCTAGAGGCTACCTGGGGATGCTTTGTCTGTGTGTGTGAGACACTGCACTTGCCCCTGCAGCCCTGCTAGAGGCTACCTGGGGGAGCTTTGTCTGTGTGTGTTAGACACTGCACTTGCCCCTACTCTCCTGTTAGAGGCTACCTGGGGGAGCTTTGTCTTCTAGATGCGCTCGTCTGCGGAGGAGGCGACCGCACGACTCCGCGCCCTGGAGGGCAGCCGGGAGGAGGCGAAGCTCCATCTGAGTCAGAGCCTGGAGAAGATCCATCAGCTGGAGAGGTCAACAACAACAACCACAACAACAACAACCACCATTCACAACAACAACAACAACAACCACCATTCACAACAACCACCACAACCACCACAACAACAACAACCACCACAACAACAACCACCCCAACCACCATTTACAACAACAACCACCATTTACAACAACAACCACCATTTACCACAACAACCACCATTCACAACAACAACCACAACAACAACAACCACCACAACAACAACAACCACCATTCACAACAACAACCATTAACAACAACAAGAGCAACCACCACAACAACAATTCACAACAACAATAAACATTCACAACAACAACAACAACCATTCACAACAACAACAACAACCATTCACAGCAACAACAACAACAACCACAACAACAACCACCATTCACAACAACAACCACAACAACCATTCACAACAACAACAACCATTTACAACAACAACAACCATTTAAAACTACAACAACCATTATTCACACCAACAACCACCATTCACAACAACAACAACCACAACAACAACCATTCACAACAACAACCACCATTCACAACAACAACAACCACCACAACAACAACCACCGTTCACCACAACAGCAACAACAACCACCGTTCACCACAACAACAACAACAACCATCACAACAACAACCACCGTTCACCACAACAGCAACAACAACCACCGTTTACCACAACAACAACAACCACCACAACAACAACCACCATTCACAACAACAACCACCACAACAACAACCATTCACAACAACCATTAACAACAACAACCATTCACAACTACCATTAACAACAACAACAACAACCATTCACAACTACCATTAACAACAACAACCACCATTAACCACAACAACAACAACCATTCACAACAACCATTTACAACAACAACAACAACAACCATTCACAACAACCATTCACAACAACAACCATTCACAACAACAACAACCATTCACAACAACAACAACCATTCACAACAACAACAACCACCATTAACAACAACCATTAACAACAACCACCCTGTATAACAACAACAACAACCCCTATGTGTCCTGACTTGTGGGCCACCCTGTACAACAACAACCCCTATGTTTCCTGACTTGTGGGCCACCCTTCACAACAACAACAACCCCTATGTGTCCTGACTTCTGGGCCACCCTGTACAACAACAACAACAACCCCTATGTGTCCTGACTTGTGGGCCACCCTGTACAACAACAACAACAACCCCTATGTGTCCTGACTTCTGGGCCACCCTGTACAACAACAACCCCTATGTGTCCTGACTTGTGGGCCACCCTGTACAACAACAACCCCTATGTGTCCTGACTTCTGGGCCACCCTGTACAACAACAACAACCCCTATGTGTCCTGACTTCTGGGCCACCCTGCACAACAACAACAACAACCCCTATGTGTCCTGACTTCTGGGCCACCCTTCACAACAACAACAACAACAACCCCTATGTGTCCTGACTTGTGGGCCACCCTTCACAACAACAACAACAACCCCTATGTGTCCTGACTTCTGGGCCACCCTGCACAACAACAACAACAACCCCTATGTGTCCTGACTTGTGGGCCACCCTACACAACAACAACAACAACCCCTATGTGTCCTGACTTCTGGGCCACCCTACACAACAACAACAACCCCTATGTGTCCTGACTTGTGGGCCACCCTTCACAACAACAACCCCTATGTGTCCTGACTTGTGGGCCACCCTTCACAACAACAACAACAACCCCTATGTGTCCTGACTTCTGGGCCACCCTGTACAACAACAACAACAACAACCCCTATGTGTCCTGACTTGTGGGCCACCCTACACAACAACAACCCCTATGTGTCCTGACTTCTGGGCCACCCTACACAACAACAACAACAACCCCTATGTGTCCTGACTTGTGGGCCACCCTTCACAACAACAACAACAACCCCTATGTGTCCTGACTTCTGGGCCACCCTGTACAACAACAACAACCCCTATGTGTCCTGACTTCTGGGCCACCCTGTACAACAACAACAACCCCTATGTGTCCTGACTTGTGGGCCACCCTGTACAACAACAACAACAACCCCTATGTGTCCTGACTTGTGGGCCACCCTGTACAACAACAACAACAACCCCTATGTGTCCTGACTTCTGGGCCACCCTGTGTCACAACAACAACAACAACCCCTATGTGTCCTGACTTCTGGGCCACCCTCCACGATGTTCACGTCACCAGGTGTGAGGCCCCGCTAAGCGGGACGAAGCCATCACAACTTGACTGCAGCTCAACCACGTGATGTCATCATCACTACCACGTGGGCGTGATGTCATCATCACTACCACGTGGGCTGATGTCAGCATCACTACCACGTGGTCTGATGTCATCATCACTACCACGTGGGCTGATGTCATCATCACTACCACGTGGGCTGATGTCATCATCACTACCACGTGGGCTGATGTCTTCATCATCATCACTACCACGTGGGCTGATGTCATCATCACTACCACGTGGTCTGATGTCTTCATCACTACCACGTGGGCTGATGTCTTCATCATCATCACTACCACGTGGGCTGATGTCTTCATCATCATCACTACCACGTGGTCTGATGTCTTCATCACTACCACGTGGGCTGATGTCTTCATCATCATCACTACCACGTGGGCTGATGTCATCATCACTACCACGTGGGCTGATGTCTTCATCATCATCATCATCACCACGTGGGCTGATGTCTTCATCATCATCACGTGGGCTGATGTCTTCATCATCATCATCATCACGTGGGCTGATGTCTTCATCATCATCACGTGGGCTGATGTCTTCATCATCATCATCACCACGTGGACGTTCATAAACCCTCCCTCCCTCCCTGCACCTCCTCCACCTCCTCCACCTCCTCCTCTACCTCCACTACCTCCTTCAACTCCTCCCCCTCCTCCACCACCTCCTTCACCTCCTCCTACTCCTCCACCTCCTCGTCCCCCTCCTCCACCACCTCCCCCGCGTCTGCCCCCAGCGAGCGCAGAGCGGAGAGGAGAGCCGAGAAGAAGCTGAGGGAGATGCTGCGGGAGGCTCAGGAGGAGCTGCAGACGCTTCGTGGCGACCGCGAGGAGGTGGGGGTGGTGGTGGACGGGTCGGTGGATGGATGGACAGTCGGTTAGATGGATGGACAGTTGGTTAGATGGATGGACAGACGGTTAGATGGATGGACAGTCGGTTAGATGGATGGCCGGTCGGTTAGATGGATGAACAGTTGGTTAGATGGATGGACGGACGGTTAGATGGATGGACAGTCGGTTAGATGGATGGACAGTCGGTTAGATGGATGGACAGTCGGTTAGATGGATGGACGGACGGTTAGATGGATGGACAGTCGGTTAGATGGATGGACAGTCGGTTAGATGGATGGACGGACAGATGGATGGGCAGTCGATTAGATGGATGGACAGACGGTTAGATGGATGGACAGTCGGTTAGATGGATGGACGGACAGATGGATGGGCAGTCGATTAGATGGATGGACAGACGGTTAGATGGATGGACAGTCGGTTAGATGGATGGACAGTTGGTTAGATGGATGGACGGACGGTTAGATGGATGGACAGTCGGTTAGATGGATGGACAGTCGGTTAGATGGATGGACAGTCGATTAGATGGATGGACAGTCGGTTAGATGGATGGATGGACGGTTAGATGGATGGACAGTCGCTTAGATGGATGGACAGTCGGTTAGATGGATGGACAGTCGGTTAGATGGATGGACAGTCGATTAGATGGATGGACAGTCGGTTAGATGGATGGACAGTCGGTTAGATGGATGGATGGACGGTTAGATGGATGGACAGTCGGTTAGATGGATGGACAGTCGGTTAGATGGATGGACAGTCGGTTAGATGGATGAACAGTCTGTTAGATGAACGGACAGTCGGTTAGATGGATGGACAGTCGGTTAGATGGATGGACAGTCGGTTAGATGGATGGATGGACGGTTAGATGGATGGACAGTCGGTTAGATGGATGGACAGTCGGTTAGATGGATGGACAGTCGGTTAGATGGATGAACAGTCTGTTAGATGAACGGACAGTCGGTTAGATGGATGGACAGTCGGTTAGATGGATGGACAGTCGCTTAGATGGATGGACAGTCAGTTAGATGGATGGACAGTCGGTTAGATGGATGGACAGTCAGTTAGATGGATGGACAGTCGATTAGATGGATGGACAGTCGGTTAGATGGATGGACAGTCGGTTAGATGGTTGGACAGATGGTTAGATGGATGGACAGTCGGTTAGATGGACGGATGGATGGACAGACGGTTGAATGGATGGACAGATGGATGGACAGACGGTTAGATGGATGGATGGATGGACAGTCGGTTAGATGGACGGACAGATGGTTGATGGATGGACAGTCTGTTGAATGGATGGACAGATGGATGGACACACAGACAGACAGTTGACGAATGGACAGACGGACCGGTGAACGGACCGGTGAATGGACGGGCGGACGGACAGATGCACGGACAACCTCTGACCTTCGACCCCTTCGCCCCTTGACTCCCCCCCATCCCCCCCCCCACCCCCTCCCGAACCACCGCAAGGCCACGATCCGCTCAAAGGCCCTGAAGTCGCAGCTCCTGCAGCAGGAGGAGCAGCTGGAGCAGCAGCGGGCCCAGCTGAGGAGGGCCGAGCGCCAGCTGGAGGAGCAGAGCCTGGAGGTGGAGCTGCGCTCGCTACTGGGGGCACGCGTGGGGGCCGGCCGGGGCCCGGAGGATCTCCAACGGGGCCCGGAGGATCTCCAACGGGGCCCGGAGGATCTCAAACGGGGCCTGCCCACCGCCAGGTCCGTCAGACAACGAAATGGGAATCGTGGAGGTGGGGCGGGATGGGGGTGGGAGGGGTGAGGAACCCTCTCCCGGGTGTTTTTTTTTTGACGGCGCACGCGTGCGTGTGTGTGTGATGACGTACGTGTGTGTGACGTGTGTGTGTGATGACGTACGTGTGTGTGTGTGATGACGTACGTGTGTGTGTGTGATGACGTACGTGTGTGTGTGTGTGATGGTGTAGGTGTGTGTGTGTGATGTGTGTGTGTGTGATGAAGTACGTGTGTGTATGATGACGTACGTGTGTGTGACGTGTGTGTGTGTGATGACATACGTATGTGTGACGTGTGCGTGTGTGATGACGTACGTGTGTTATGACGTACGTGCGTGTATGATGACGTACGTGTGTGTATGATGACGTCCGTGTGTGTGTGTGTGATGACGTACGTGTGTGTGACGTGTGTGTGATGACGTACGTGTGTGTGTGATGACGTACGTGTGTGTGTGATGAAGTACGTGTGTATGATGACGTACGTGTGTGTGACGTGTGTGTGATGACGTACGTGCGTGTGTGATGATGTACGTGTGTGTGACGTGTGTGTGTGATGATGTACGTGTGTGTGTGATGACAGTCGTGTGTGTGTGTGATGATGTACGTGTGTGTGATGACGTACGTGTGTGTGACGTGTGTGTGTGTGATGACGTACGTGTGTGTATGATGACGTCCGTGTGTGTGTGTGTGATGACGTACGTGTGTGTGACGTGTGTGTGATGACGTACGTGTGTGTGTGATGACGTTCGTGTGTGTGTGATGAAGTACGTGTGTATGATGACGTACGTGTGTGTGACGTGTGTGTGATGACGTACGTGCGTGTGTGATGATGTACGTGTGTGTGACGTGTGTGTGTGATGACGTACGTGTGTGTGTGATGACGGTCGTGTGTGTGTGTGATGATGTACGTGTGTGTGATGACGTACGTGTGTGTGACGTGTGTGTGTGATGACGTACGTGTGTGTGATGACGTACAGGAGGTCCGGTGGACCGGCTCTGGCTCCTGCCACCATGAGGGGTGGACAGTCCTCTACTCGGGGCAGCAGACTGCCAAACAACAGGGTGTGGGTCTTCTTTTGAACAAAAGAATGAAGGGGGCGTGGGAGCGTGGCGGTGAGGTGTGGGAAGCTGTAAGCCCCAGGCTACTTTGGGCTCGCCTTCCCATCAACCGGAGGCGAGGAATGGTGGTCGTGGTTACTTATGCCCCCACCGAAGATGAACATCCGTGGAGGGATGCAGGCAAAGCCGATGAGTCAGATGCCTTCTATGACCTCCTGTCACAGGTGCTGGCTAAAGTGGCCCCTCGGGATAGAGTCATCATGTTGGGTGACTTCAATGCCCGAGGTGGTCATGATACTGGCACCTGGTCTGGAGTGATTGGAGGGCATGGGCCAGATCAGCTCAATAACAACGGTAGGAGGCTGCTAGATTTTTGTGCAGCCCATGGGCTTGTAATTAGCAACACGCTGTTCCGGCATCGGCGCATCCACACAACATCATGGATGCATGCCGGGTCCAAGCAAGAACATCTGCTGGACTACATAGTGACGGACCAGCGAATGCGAGCCCATGTCCTTGACACCAGGACCTACCGTGGAGCTGATCTGCCCTCTGACCATCGACTAGTCATCTGTAAGATGCGCCTGCCATTCTTCCACTCCGGTGGTGGGTGTACACCCAGGACCCCATTCCAACAATAAGTGGCCTGGTCTCAGTTATCTGATGAAAGTTGCAAGCGAGAATTTCATCATCGCTTGCGGCTGGGATTGGCATCGTCCCCGACTCCTCCTGATGTCGAGGGTAAATGGGCGAGGTTTAGGACTGTGACTCATGCAGCTGCAATGGCTGCTTTGGGTACGCGGTCCAGACCTCCCCAGAGACCCTGGCTGACAGAGGAGGTGTTCAGGATGGTTGAGAAAAAGCGACAGGCCCACTGTCATCGGCTACAGAATCCCACGTCAGAGAATGAGGAGGCTTACCGCAGCCTTCGCTCGGAGGTTCGGAGAGCCGTGAGGCGCTGCAAGGATGGGTGGTGGTCGCGGGTTGCTGAGGAGATGGAGTCTGCCTCAGTGGCCCGTGATCACAAATCTCTATTTAACTCCATCAAAAAAGTAACCTGCAGCGCCACACCTATTACCATCATTAGGGGAAAAAACGGTGATCCAATCTCCGACCCCCAGGAACAGGTTCGCAGATTTGCTGAGCATTTCTGTGAGGTCCTGGGGGAGGGAAAATCCCTCAGCCAGGAAAACATCGTGGCACAAAGTGAGGATGACCCTGCTGAGGCTGCGGTGCCTCAAATATTGGAAGAAGTCACCCCCTGTGAGTGGCTGGCTGAGGTGCCATCTGCTGAGGAAGTATTGAAGGCGATCCGGAGTCTGAGACCAGGAAAGGCAGCGGGCAGAGATGATCTCCCAAGCGAAATGCTGAGGGAGGGTGGCGTTTGTGCACAGACTGCCCTATATGACATCATAACAACAGTCTGGACCACTGGACGGGTTCCGCAGGATTGGAAGGATGCCCTGGTGGTCCCCCTTTTTAAGAACGGGGACCGCACAGACTGTAACAACTACAGGGGCATCTCACTCCTCAGTGTGCCGGGAAAGGTCCTGGCAAGGATTATTCAGCATCGCCTTGCCAGGCACGCTGAGGAGAGGCTTGCGGAGCCCCAATGCGGTTTCAGGAAAGGGCGGTCCTGCACAGATGCCATATTTTCTGTCCGTCTGCTACAGCAGAGGTGTAGGGAATTCCAACAAGACCTACATCTCTGCTTTATTGACCTGGTCAAGGCCTATGATACCATCAGTAGGCCTGGGCTCTGGGTCGTTCTTCGTGCTTTTGGAGTACCTGACCCTCTGCTCACGATCATTAAGGACCTTCATGATGGTGAGCGGGCCCGGGTAAAACTACGTGGCCGGGAGTCCGAGCCATTCCCTGTACACCTTGGGGTGCGACAGGGATGTCCTCTGGCTCCCACATTATTTAACATCTATTTTGACCACGTAGTTCGTGAAGCCTTCAATAGCTGTACCGGGGGAATCTCCATATGGTACAGATATAATGGGAGGCTAATCGATGCCCGGGTGCGGTCAAGGGATGGCTCCCTATTGCTCAACCACGTTATGTATGCTGATGATTTGGTAATAGCTGCTCAGTCAGAGGAGGAGTTGGAGACGCTGCTGCTGAGACTGGAGCGTGCCACTAAGAGGTGGGGCCTTACCATCAGCCCCACCAAAAGTAAGCACCTGCCTGGGTATTTTGTACCATCGGACACTCCACCCCCACAAGTCCCAATCGGTGATGGGGCAGTTGTGGAGAGAGTGGAGAGTTTCCCATACCTGGGCAGTGTGCTTATGACTGGCTCCAGTTTAACAGCAGAGGTCTCACTCCGAATCAGTCGAGCGGCAATATATTTTCATCGGTTGCGTAACGCTGTGTGGAAGCTACCTGGTCTGTCGCTCCGCACTAAGCTTCAGGTCTTCTCGGCCACGGTCATTCCCTCCCTTCTCTACGCTTGCGAAACGTGGACCCCCCTGGTGGAACATCTTCGCCGGTTAGAAACATTTAGGCTGGCCTGCCTACGATCCATCCTGGGTTTAACCAGACTGGATTGTGTGAGGAGCTCACAAATCCTTGAAAGATCTGGGCAAGGTCCCATCGGTGAGCTCCTCCGGCAGGCAAGGCTGCGATGGCTGGGTCATGTAGCCCGCATGCCCAGCCACCGCATGCCGAAACAGCTTTTGTTTGGTCGGATTGAGGGGTCTAAGCGGGCGCGGCACGGGCTAGAGAAGAGATGGAGTGATGTGGTACAGGAGGACGTGGAGCTGAGTGGACTTGCCGATGACTGGTACCAGCGGTGTCAAGATCGGCCTATGTGGAGGAGGCTCGTGAAGGATGCTACTGGGCAGTTGGAGGTAGTCGCCCTCCAACAACAACGGAGGGCGGAGGAGCGACGCTCACAACAACGAGCGGAACGCCGGGTGGCTAAAGCACAGCAGGTTGGCACAGTAGGGGGCACAGGTGGTGCATCAGCCTGTCATCTCAGTCAGTCGACCCGTGGCACCTGGGTCTGCCCAGTGACCTCCTGCCAGCGGGCGTTCGACACTTTACGTGGCCTCACGGTGCACATAGCCTGGCACAAGCATCGTGGTGACGTCACCGCCACTTAGTGGCGAATGGCGGTTGTTGTTGTTGTTGTGTGTGTGTGATGACGTACGTGTGTGTGTGATGACGTACATGCGTGTGTCTGATGACGTACGTGCGTGTGTCTGATGACGTACGTGTTTGTGTGTCTGATGACGTATGTGATGATGACGTACGTGATGATGACGTACGTGTGTGTGTCTGATGACGTACGTGCGTGTGTGTCTGATGATGTATGTGATGATGACGTACGTGATGATGACGTACGTGTGTGTGTGTCTGATGACATACGTGATAATGACGTACGTGATGATGACGTACGTGATGATGACGTACGTGTGTGTGACGTGTGTGTGTGTGCGATGACGTACGTGTGTGTATCTGATGACGTACGTGTGTGTCTGATGACGTACGTGATGATGACGTACGTGATGATGACGTACGTGTGTGTGACGTGTGTGTGATGACGTACGTGCGTGTGTGATGATGTACGTGTGTGTGACGTGTGTGTGTGATGGCGTACGTGTGTGTGTGTGATGACATACGTGTGTGTGATGTGTGTGTGTGTGATGACGTACGTGTGTGTGTGATTACGTACATGCGTGTGTCTGATGACGTACGTGTTTGTGCTTCTGATGACGTATGTGATGATGACGTACGTGATGATGACGTACGTGTGTGTGTCTGATGACGTACGTGATGATGACATACGTGATGATGACGTACGTGTGTGTGTGTCTGATGACATACGTGTGTATGTGTCTGATGACATACTTGTGTGTGTGTCTGATGACGTATGTGATGATGACATACTTGATGGTGACGTACGTGATGATGACGTACGTGATGATGACGTACGTGTGTGTGACGTGTGTGTGTGTGATGACGTACGTGTGTTTGTGTCTGATGACGTACGTGTGTGTCTGATGACGTACGTGATGATGACGTACGTGATGATGACGTACGTGTGTGTGACGTGTGTGTGTGTGATGACGTACGTGTGTGTGTCTGATGACGTATGTTATGATGACGTACGTGATGATGACGTACGTGATGATGACGTACGTGATGATGACGTACGTGTGTGTGATGTGTGTGTGTGTGATGGCGTACGTGTGTGTGTGATGACGTACGTGTGTGTGTGTGATGACATACGTGTGTGTGATGACGTACGTGTGTGTGTGGGATGACGTACGTGTGTGTGTGATGACGCACGTGTGTGTGTGATGACGTACGTGTGTGTGATGACGTACGTGTGTGTGATGACGTACGTGTGTGTGATGACATGTGTGTGTGTGATGACGTACGTGTGTGTGAGAGGACGTACGTGTGTGTGTCTGATGACACGTGTGTGTGTGTATGTGTGTGTGATGACGTACGTGTGTGTGTGTGTGTGATGACGTACGTAGGTGTGTGATGACATACGTGTGTGTGTGTGTGTGTGTTGACGTACGTGTGTGTGTGTGATATGACGTACGTGTGTGTGTGTGATGACATGTGTGTGTGATGATGTACGTGTGTGTGTGATGACGTAAGTGTGTGTGTGATGACGTACGTGTGTGTGTGATGACGTCCGTGTGTTTGTGTGTGTGATGACGTACGTGTGTTTGTGTGTGATGACGTGTGTGTGTGATGACGTACGTGATGATGTACGTGCACGATGACGTACTTCATCACGTGATGATGACGTGTGTGTGTGTGGTGTCTGTGGTGTGTTTGTGGTGTGTGTGGTGTGTGTGTGTGGTGTGTGTGTGGTGTGTGGTGTGTGTGGTGTGTGTGTGGTGTGTGTGTGGTGTGTGGTGTGTGTGGTGTGTGTGTGGTCTGTGTGTGTGTGTGGTGTGTGGTGTGTGTGGTGTGTGCAGATTTACTCCACGGAACCGGATCCGGGTTGAAGACTCCGACAGCACAGACTCGGGGTAGTGGGGCCACGAGATGATGGGAGCGGGCACAGAGTACAGAGTGGGCTACAGGGTGGGGTACATCACAACACGTGGGCTACATCACAACACGCGGGCTACAGAGTGGGGTACATCACAACACGTGGGCTACAGGGTGAGGTACATCACAACACGTGGGCAACAGGGTGGGGTACATCACAACACGTGGGCTACATCACAACACGTGGGCTACATAGTGGGGTACATCAAAACACGTGGGCTACAGGGTGGGGTACATCACAACACGTGGGCTACATCACAACACGTGGGCTACATCACAACACGTGGGCTACAGGGTGGGCTACATCACAACACGTGGGCTACAGGGTGGGGTACGTTACAACACAGAGAGAGAAGAAAAATAAATAAAATAAAAAGATGAATCTTTAATTCCTGTGTGAGTCTATGGGTCTCTGTGTGAGTCTATGGGTCTCTGTGTGAGTCTATGGGTCTCTGTGTGAATATATGGGTCTATGCGTGAGTCTATGGGTCTCTGTGTGAGTCTACGTGTCTCTGTGTGAGTCTACGCGTGTCTGTGTGAGTCTACGTGTCTTGGTGTGAGTCCATGGGTCTCTGTGTGAGTCTATGGGTCTCTGTGTGAGTCCATGGGTCTCTGTGTGAGTCTACGGGTGTCTGTGTGAGTCTACGTGTCTCTGTGTGAGTCTATGGGTCTCTGTGTGAGTCTACGGGTCTCTGCGTGAGTGAATGGGTCTCTGTGTGAGTCTACGGGTCTCTGTCTTAGTCTTAGGGTCTCTGTGTGAGTCTATGGGTCTCTGTGTTAGTCTATGGGTTTCTGTGTGAGTCTATGAGTCTCTGCGTGAGTCTATGGGTCTCTGCGTGAGTCTATGGGTCTCTTTGTGAGTCTATGAGTCTCTGTGTGAGTCTATGAGTCTCTGTGTGAGTCTATGGGTCTCTGTGTGAGTCTATGAGTCTCTGTGTGAGTCTATGAGTCTCTGTGTGAGTCTATGAGTCTCTGTGTGAGTCTATGAGTCTCTGTGTGAGTCTATGGGTCTCTGCATGAGTCTACAGGTCTCTGCGTGAGTCTACGGGTGTTTGTGTGAGTCTACGTGTCTCTGTGTGAGTCTATGGGTCTCTGTGTGAGTCTACGGGTCTCTGCGTGAGTGAATGGGTCTCTGTGTGAGTCTACGGGTCTCTGTCTTAGTCTTAGGGGTCTCTGCGTGAGTCTATGGGTCTCTGTGTAAGTCTACGGGTGTCTGTGTGAGTCTACGTGTCTCTGTGTGAGTCCATGATACTCTGTGTGAGTCTGTGGGTGTCTGTGTGAGTCCATGGGTCTCTGTGTAAGTCTACGGGTGTCTGTGTGAGTCTACGTGTCTCTGTGTGAGTCCATGATACTCTGTGTGAGTCTGTGGGTGTCTGTGTGAGTCCATGGGTCTCTGTGTGAGTCTACGGGTGTCTGTGTGAGTCTACGTGTCTCTGTGTGAGTCTATGGGTCTCTGTGTGAGTCTACGGGTCTATGCGTGAGTGAATGGGTCTCTGTGTGAGTCTCCTGGTCTCTGTCTTAGTCTTAGGGGTCTCTGTGTGAGTCTATGGGTCTCTGTGTGAGTCTATGGGTTTCTGTGTGAGTCTATGAGTCTCTGCGTGAGTCTATGGGTCTCTGCGTGGGTCTATGGGTCTCTGTGTGAGTCTATGAGGCTCTGTGTGAGTCTATGAGTCTCTGTGTGAGTCTATGGGTCTCTGCGTGAGTCTACGGGTCTCTGCGTGAGTCTACGAGTTTCTGTGTGAGTCTACGTGTCTCTGTGTGAGTCTATGGGTCTCTGTGTGAGTCTATGTGTCTCTGTGTGAGTTTATGGGTCTCTGTAATGAGTCTCTGGATCTCTGTGTGAATCTAGGGGTCTATGTGTGAGTCTACGTGTCTCTGTGTGAGTCTATGGGTCTCTGTGTGAGTCTATGGGTCTCTGTGTGAGTCTACGGGTTTCTGCGTGAGTCTACGCGTCTCTGTGTGAGTCTACGGGTCTCTGTGTGAGTCTATGGGTCTCTGTGTGAGTCTACGCGTCTCTGTGTGAGTCTAAGGGTCTCTGTGTGAGTCTACGGGTCTCTGCGTGAGTGAATGGGTCTCTGTGTGAGTCTATGGGTCTCTGTGTGAGTCTATGGGTCTTTGTGTGAGTCTATGGGTCTCTGTGTGAGTCTATGGGGGTCTCTGTGTGAGTCTACGTGTCTCTGTGTGAGTCTACGGGTGTCTGTGTGAGTCTATGGGTCTCTGTGTGAGTCTATGGGTATCTGTGTGAGTCCATGGGTCTCTGTGTGAGTCTACGGGTGTCTGTGTGAGTCTACGTGTCTCTGTGTGAGTCTATGGGTTTCTGCGTGAGTCTACGCGTCTCTGTGTGAGTCTACGGTCTCTGTGTGAGTCTATGGGTCTCTGTGTGAGTCTGTGGGTCTCTGCGTGAGTGAATGGGTCTCTGCGTGAGTCTACGGGTCTCTGTGTGAGTCTACGTGTCTCTGTGTGAGTCTATGTGTTTTTTTGTGAGTCTATGTGTCTCTGTGTGAGTCTACAGGTCTCTGTGTGAGTCTACGGGTCTCTGTGTGAGTCTACGGGTGTCTGCGTGAGTCTACGGGTCTCTGTGTGAGTCTTAGGGGTCTCTGTGTGATTCTACGGGTCTCTGTAATGAGTCTCTGGATCTCTGTGTGAATCTAGGGGTCTATGTGTGAGTCTACGTGTCTCTGTGTGAGTCTATGGGTCTCTGTGTGAGTCTATGGGTCTCTGTGTGAGTCTACGGGTTTCTGCGTGAGTCTACGCGTCTCTGTGTGAGTCTACGGGTCTCTGTGTGAGTCTATGGGTCTCTGTGTGAGTCTACGCGTCTCTGTGTGAGTCTAAGGGTCTCTGTGTGAGTCTACGGGTCTCTGCGTGAGTGAATGGGTCTCTGTGTGAGTCTATGGGTCTCTGTGTGAGTCTATGGGTCTTTGTGTGAGTCTATGGGTCTCTGTGTGAGTCTATGGGGGTCTCTGTGTGAGTCTACGTGTCTCTGTGTGAGTCTACGGGTGTCTGTGTGAGTCTATGGGTCTCTGTGTGAGTCTATGGGTATCTGTGTGAGTCCATGGGTCTCTGTGTGAGTCTACGGGTGTCTGTGTGAGTCTACGTGTCTCTGTGTGAGTCTATGGGTTTCTGCGTGAGTCTACGCGTCTCTGTGTGAGTCTACGGGTCTCTGTGTGAGTCTATGGGTCTCTGTGTGAGTCTGTGGGTCTCTGCGTGAGTGAATGGGTCTCTGCGTGAGTCTACGGGTCTCTGTGTGAGTCTACGTGTCTCTGTGTGAGTCTATGTGTTTTTTTGTGAGTCTATGTGTCTCTGTGTGAGTCTACAGGTCTCTGTGTGAGTCTACGGGTCTCTGTGTGAGTCTACGGGTGTCTGCGTGAGTCTACGGGTCTCTGTGTGAGTCTTAGGGGTCTCTGTGTGATTCTACGGGTCTCTGTGTGAGTCTATGGGTCTCTGTGTGAGTCTACTGGTCTCTGTGTGAGCCTATGGTTTTCTGTGTAAGTCTACAGGTATATGTGTGAGCCTTAGGGGTCTCTGTGTGAGTCTATGGGTCTCTGTGTGAGTCTATGGGTCTCTGTGTGAGTCTATGGTGCTTCTGCGTGAGTGAATGGGTCTCTGTGTGAGTCTACGTGTCTCTGTGTGAGTCTACGGGTCTCTGTGTTAGTCCTAGGGGTCTTTGTGTGAGTCTACGGGTCTCTGTGTGAGTCTACAGGTCTCTGTGTGAGTCTACTGGTCTCTGTGTGAGCCTATTGTTTTCTGTGTGAGTCTACAGGTATATGTGTGAGCCTTAGGCGTCTCTGTGAGTCTATGGGTCTCTGTGTGAGTCTACGGGTCTCTGTGTAAGTCTACGGGTCTCTGAGTGAGTCTATGGGTCTCTGTGTGAGGCTACATGTCTCTGTGTCAGTCTATGGGTCTCTGTGTGAGTCTACGGGTCTCTGTGTGAGTCTACAGGTCTCTGTGTGAGTCTACGGCTCTCTGAGTGAGTCTATGGGTCTCTGTGTGAGTCTATGGTGCCTCTGCGTGAGTGAATGCGTCTCTGTGTGAGTCTACGTGTCTCTGTGTGAGTCTACGGGTCTCTGTGTGAATCTATGGGTCTCTGTGTGAGTCTACGGGTGTCTGTGTGAGTCTATGGCTCTCTGAGTGAGTCTACGGTTCTCTGTGTGAGTCTACGGGTCTCTGAGTGAGTCTACGGCTCTCTGAGTGAGTCTATGGGTTTCCGTGTGAGTCTACGTGTCTCTTTGTGATTCTACGGGTCTCTGTGTGAGTCTACGGGTCTCTGTGTGAATCTATGGGTCTCTGTGTGAGTCTACGGGTGTCTGTGTGAGTCTACGGCTCTCTGAGTGAGTCTACGGGTCTCTGTGTGAGTCTACGGGTCTCTGAGTGAGTCTACGGCTCTCTGAGTGAGTCTATGGGTTTCCGTGTGAGTCTACGTGTCTCTGTGTGAGTCTACGGGTCTCTGTGTGAGTCTACGGGTCTCTGTGTGAGTCTACGGCTCTCTGAGTGAGTCTATGGGTTTCTGTGTGAGTCTACGTGCCTCTGTGCGAGTCTACCACTTTCTGGGTGAGTGTATGGGTCTCTGTGTGAGTCTACGGGTCTCTGTGTGAGTCTATGGGTCTCTGTGTGAGTCTTATGAGTCTCTGTGTGAGTCTACGGGTCTCTGCGTGAGTCTACGGCTCTCTGTGTGAGTCTACGGGTCTCTGTGTGAGTGAATGGGTCTCTGTGTGAGTCTACGTGTCTCTGTGTGAGTCTACAGGTCTCTGTGTGAGTCTATGGGTGTCTGTGTGCGTCTATGGGTCTCTGCGTGAGTCTAGGGCTCTCTGGGTGAGTCTACGGGTTTCTGTGTGAGTCTACGGGTCTCTGTGTGAGTCTACGTGTCTCTGTGTGAGTCTACGGCTCTCTGGGTGAGTCTACGGGTTTCTGTGTGAGTCTACGGGTCTCTGTGTGAGTCTACGGCTCTCTGTGTTAGTCTTAGGGGTCTCTGTGTGAGTCTACGGGTCTCTGTGTGAGTCTATGGGTGTCTGTGTGAGTCTATGGGTCTCTGCGTGAGTCTAGGGCTCTCTGGGTGAGTCTATGGGTTTCTGTGTGAGTCTACGGGTCTCTGTGTGAGTCTACGTGTCTCTGTGTTAGTCTTAGGGGTCTCTGTGTGAGTCTTATGAGTCTCTGTGTTAGTCTACGGCTCTCTGTGTGAGTCTACGGGTCTCTGTGTGAATCTATGGGTCTCTGTGTGAGTCTACGGGTCTCTGAGTGAGTCTACGGCTCTCTGAGTGAGTCTATGGGTCTCTGTGTGAGTCTACGGGTGTCTGTGTGAGTCTACGTGTCTCTGTGTGAGTCTACATGTCTCTTTGTGAGTCTGTGTCTCTGTGTGAGTCTACGGGTCTCTGTGTGAGTCTACTGGTCTCTGTGTTAGTCTTAGGGGTCTCTGTGTGAGTCTACGGGTCTCTGTGTGAGTCTACGGCTCTCTGTGTTAGTCTTAGGGGTCTCTGTGTGAGTCTACGGGTCTCTGTGTGAGTCTACGGGTCTCTATGTGAGTCTACGGCCCTCTGTGTGAGTCTACGGTTCTCTGTGTGAGTCTACGGGTCTCTGTGTGAGTCTACGGGTCTCTGTGTGCGTCTACGGCTCTCTGTGTTAGTATACGGGTCTCTGTGTGAGTCTACGGGTCTCTGTGTGAGCCTACGTGTCTCTGTGTGAGTCTACGGGTCTCTGAGTGAGTCTACAGGTCTCTGTGTGAGTCTATGGGCCTCTGCGTGAGTCTAGGGCTCTCTGTGTGAGTCTACAGGTCTCTGTGTGAGTCTACGGCTCTCTGTGTGAGTCTACAGGTCTCTGTGTGAGTCTATGGGTCTCTGTGTGAGTCTAGGGTCTCTGTGTGAGTCTATGGGTCTCTGTGTGAGTCTATGGGTCTCTGTGTTAGTCTTAGGGGTCTCTGTGTGAGTCTATGGGTCTCTGTGTGAGTCTACGTGTCTCTGTGTGAGTCTATGGGTCTCTGTGTAAGTCTACGGGTCTCTGTGTGAGTCTACGGGTCTCTGTGTGAGTCTATGGCTCTCTGTGTTAGTCTTAGGGGTCTCTGTGTGAGTCTACGGGTCTCTGTGTGAGTCTATGGGTCTCTGTGTGAGTCTACGGCCCTCTGAGTGAGTCTGCGGCTCTCTGCTGCGTGAGTTTTGGCCATTGACTCGCGCACTTGAGACACCTGGAGTTGAACCCAGGTACCCGGAGGCCGTGCGCCCTCAGCGTCTGCGGAACTCCGCGCGTCCACCCGAGCTCACTGGCTCAAGCCGTGGCTTCATTTCACCTGTCAACTTCCAGCAGCGGCCGCTCATTCATTCATCAAAGGCCCCTTTTGTTACCTGGATTAGTAACGTGCAGGGAAGGGGGAGGGGGGAGGTGCAAGTGGGGGTCTGGGTGCGTCCAAAGGTCTCTCTAAGCTCACCGTGAGCTCGGCTGCTGCCGAGTGACCACCCACACCCACCGACACCCACCCACACTCACACACCCACCCACCCACACCCACACACACCCACCCACGCACACCCACACACACCCACCCACCCACACCCAACCACTCATGTCCACCCACGCCCACACACACCCACCCACACTCACACCCACTCACACCCACACACACCCACACCCACACACACCCACCCCACCCACACCCACACACAACCACCCACCCACACCCACACCCAACCACTTATGTCCACCCACACCCACACCCACACACACCCACCCACACTCACACTCACACCCACCCACACCCACCCACACCCACCCACTCACCCAAACCCACCCACCCACACCCACACCCAACCACTCATGTCCACCCACACACACACCCACCCACACTCACACCCACACTCACACCCACCCACACACACCCACCCACACCCACACCCACCCACTCACTCAAACCCACCCACCCACACCCAACCACTCATGTCCACCCACACCCACACCCACCCACACCCAACCACTCATGTCCACCCACACCCACCCACACCCACCCACACCCACACCCACTCACCCACACCCACTCACCCACACCCACCCACACCCACCCACCCACACCGACACCCGCACCCACCCACACCCATCCACCCACACCGACACCCACACCGACACCCACCGCCACCCACACCCACCCACACCCACCCACCCACACCCACCCACCCACACCCACACACACCCATCCACACCCACACCCACACCCACCCACCCACACCCACCCCCACCCACACCCACCCAGACCCACACCCACCCACCCACACCCACCCAGACCCACACCCACCCACCCACTCCCACCCACCCACACCCACACCCACCCAGACCCACACCCACCCACACCCATCCACACCCACACCCACACCCACCCACCCACCCACACCCACCCCCACCCACACCCACCCAGACCCACACCCACCCACCCACCCACACCCACCCCCACCCACACCCACCCAGACCCACACCCACCCACCCACACCCACCCACCCACACCCACACCCACCCACTCATGTCCACCCACACTCACACCCACCCACACCCACCCACACCCACCCACACACATCCACACCCACCCACTCATGTCCACCCACACCCACCCACCCACACCCACCCACCTTCACCCACACCCACCCACCCACACCCACACTCACATCCAACCACACTCACACCCACCCACCCACCCACACCCACACCCACCCACACCCACCAACCCACACCCACCCACACCCACCCACCCACACCCACCCACTCATGTCCACCCACACCTACACCCACCAACACACACACCCACCCACACCCACCAACACACACACACCCACACCCACCCACCCACACCCACCCACCCACACCCACCAGCCCACACCTACCCACCCACACCCACCCACCCACACCCACACCCACCCACTCATGTCCACCCACACTCACACCCACCCACACCCACACCCACCCACACCCACACACACCCACACCCCCCCACCCACACCCACACCCACCAACCCACACCTACACCCACCCACACCCACCCACCCACACCCACACCAACCCACTCATGTCCACCCACACTCACACCCACCCACACCCACACCCACCCACACCCACCCACACCCACCCACACCCACTCACCCATACCCACCCCCACCCACACCCACCCACCCACACCCACTCCCACCCACCCACACCCACCCACCCACACCCACACCCACCAAACCACACCCACCCACACCCACACCCACCCACACCCACCCACACCCACACCCACTCACCCACACCCACACTCACCCACCTACGCCCACCCACCCACATCCACCCAGACCCATCCACCCAAACCCACACACACTCACCCAGCGACCCACCCACTCACGTCCACCCACCCACCCTCGCCCACCCACCCACCCACACCCTCGCCCACCCACCCACCCACACCCTCGCCCACCCACCCACACCCTCGCCCACCCACCCACCCACACCCTCGCCCACCCACCCACCCACACCCTCGCCCACTCACCCACCCACACCCTCGCCCACCCACCCACCCACACCCTCGCCTACCCACCCACCCACACCCTCGCCCCACCACCCACCCACCCACACCCACGCCCACCCACCCACGCCCACCCACTCACGCCCACACACCCATGCCCGCCCACCGACCAACCAACCCCCCATCCCCCCACCACCCACCACCACCAAAGACAAAGTTCCGCTCCACCCTACACTGCCTGTGTAGCCTTCAACAGACTGCAGGGGCAAGTGCTGCTGGTAGCGAGTAGCAGCGCCTATGCAGGCTACCGGCACTGTGGCTAAACAGAGGGGGTGGGTGGCCAGCACCACCACGCCCCGGCCGCCTTTGTCTCTCCCCCGGTGCTAGCGATGTTTACTACGCTACACCACCGCGTTTCCATGTGAGCTCTGGGTCTCTATGTGAGTCAATGGGTCTCCTTGTGAGTCTACGGGTCTCTGAGTCTACGGGTCTCCGTGTGAGTCTACGGAACGGGTCTCTATGTGAGTCAATGGGTCTCCTTGTGAGTCTACACGTCTCTATGCGAGTCTACAGAACGGGTCTCTATGTGAGTCTATGGGTCTCTATGTGAGTCTATGGGTCTCTATGTGAGTCTATGGGTCTCCTTGTGAGTCAACGGAACGGGTCTCTATGTGAGTCAATGAGTCTCCATGTGAGTCTATGGGTCTCCGTGTGAGTCTATGGGTCTCCTTGTGAGGCTATGGGTCCCCTTGTGAGTCTACGAGTCTCCTTGTGAGTCTAGGGGTCCCCTTGTGAGTCTATGGGTCTCCGTGTGAGTCTATGGGTCTCCTTGTGAGTCTATGGGTCTCCTTGTGAGTCTAGGGGTCCCCTTGTGTGTCTATGGGTCTCCGTGTGAGTCTATGGGTCTCCTTGTGAGTCTACGGGTCTCCTTGTGAGTCTATGGGTCTCCTTGTAAGTCTATGGGTCTCCTTGTAAGTCTATGGGTCTCTGTGTGAGTCTATTCGTCTCCGTGTGAGTCTATGGGTCTCCGTGTGAGTCTATGGGTCTCCTTGTGAGTCTATGGGTCTCCTTGTGAGTCTACGGGTCTCCTTGTGAGTCTATGGGTCTCCTTGTAAGTCTATGGGTCTCTGTGAGTCTATGGGTCCCCTTGTGAGTCTATGGGTCTCCGTGTGAGTCCATGGGTCTCCGTGCGAGTCCATGGGTCTCCTTGTGAGTATATACGGATCTCCTTGTGAGTCTATTCGACTCCGTGTGAGTCTATGGGTCTCCTTGTGAGTCTATGGGTCTCCGTGTGAGTCTATGGGTCTCCTTGTGAGTCTATGGGTCTCCGTGTGAGTCTATGGGTCTCCTTGTAAGTCTATGGGTCTCTGTGAGTCTATGGGTCTCCTTGTGAGTCTATGTGTCTCCGTGTGAGTCTACGGGTCTCCGTGTGAGTCTATGGGTCTCCGTGTGAGTCTACGGGTCTCCTTGTGAGTCTATGGGTCTCCGTGTGAGTCTACGAGTCTCCTTGTGAGTCTATGGGTCCCCTTGTGAGTCTATGGGTCTCCGTGTGAGTCCATGGGTCTCCGTGTGAGTCTATGGGTTTCCTTGTGAGTCTATGGGTCTCCGTGTGAGTCTATGGGTCTCCGTGTGAGTCTATGGGTCTCCTTGTGAGTCTATGGGTCTCCTTGTGAGTCTACGGGTCTCCTTGTGAGTCTATGGGTCTCCTTGTAAGTCTATGGGTCTCTGTGAGTCTATGGGTCCCCTTGTGAGTCTATGGGTCTCCGTGTGAGTCCATGGGTCTCCGTGCGAGTCCACGGGTCTCCTTGTGAGTATATACGGATCTCCTTGTGAGTCTATTCGACTCCGTGTGAGTCTATGGGTCTCCGTGTGAGTCTATGGGTCTCCTTGTGAGTCTATGGGTCTCCGTGTGAGTCTATGGGTCTCTTTGTGAGTCTATGGGTCTCCGTGTGAGTCTATGGGTCTCCTTGTGAGTCTATGGGTCTCCTTGTGAGTCTATGGGTCTCCGTGTGAGTCTATGGGTCTCCTTGTAAGTCTATGGGTCTCTGTGAGTCTATGGGTCTCCTTGTGAGTCTATGTGTCTCCGTGTAAGTCTACGGGTCTCCGTGTGAGTCTTTGGGTCTCCGTGTGAGTCTACGGGTCTCCTTGTGAGTCTATGGGTCTCCGTGTGAGTCTATGAATCTCCTTGTGAGTCTATGGGTCCCCTTGTGAGTCTATGGGTCTCCGTGTGAGTCTATGGGTCTCCTTGTAAGTCTATGGGTCTCTGTGAGTCTATGGGTCTCCTTGTGAGTCTATGTGTCTCCGTGTGAGTCTACGGGTCTCCGTGTGAGTCTTTGGGTCTCCGTGTGAGTCTACGGGTCTCCTTGTGAGTCTATGGGTCTCCGTGTGAGTCTATGAATCTCCTTGTGAGTCTATGGGTCCCCTTGTGAGTCTATGGGTCTCCGTGTGAGTCCATGGGTCTCCGTGTGAGTCTATGGGTTTCCTTGTGAGTCTATGGGTCTCCGTGTGAGTCTACGGGTCTCCGTGTGAGTCTATGGGTCTCCTTGTGAGTCTATGGGTCTCCTTGTGAGTCTATGGGTCTCCTTGTGAGTCTATGGGTCTCCTTGTGAGTCTATGGGTCTCCTTGTGTGTCTATGGGTCTCCTTGTGAGTCTATGGGTCTCCGTGTGAGTCTATGGGTCTCCGTGTGAGTCTATGGGTCTCATTGTGAGTATATGGGTCTCCTTGTGAGTCTACAGATCTCGATCTCAAAGGTCTTTTTCAATGCCCGACTCCAGCGATCCTCTTTCCCCGTGGGCATCGCGACGCTGCCCCTTGACATCCCTGGGATCTCACCCAGATCCGGAGGATCTCTACGGAGAGGAACGACGCGTAAGTCGAGAATAATGGAAACAACAAACGCCTTCCTCACGCGAGACCCACAGCTCATCATCATCGCCAGACCTCCTCCCGTACGCGACATAGAGATTGTCTCACTATCCCATTAATGCAGGGACTGCCTCCAAGAACGAGTTGGGTTCCAGGAGGTTTGGCTACTATACTGCATTATATACTACACTACATTATATACTACTACACTACATAATACACAACTACACTACATTATATACTACTACACTACATTATATACTACTAAACTGCATTATACACTACTACACTACATTATATACTACTACACTACATAATACACAACTACACTACATTATATACTACTACACTACGTAATACACTACTAAACTACATTATACACTACTAAACTACATTATACACTACTACACTACATTATATACTACTAAACTGCATTATACACTTCTTTGGTTCTTTCGGTAAAGTCACGTAGAATGAGAATAAAATAATAAATTGATAAAATAGAATAACACAATAATATTCTCATGACGTTTTGGCCACAACATAAGCGGCCTTCATCAGGTGAAGGGGGCGAGACTGTCTGGTAGGACAGCGCTGGAGTGAAAGAGCCACGTTCAGATCACGGCCTTTAAGCTGTGTGAGAGGAACAAAGCGCTTTGACAAAGGAATTAGCATATAATTTAGCATTGAAATGGCTGAATGATTAGCTTGTGACTATACACTACTATACTACATTATATACTACACTACATTATACACTACTAAACTACATTATATACTACTAAACTACATTATATACTACTACACCACATAATACACTACTAAACTAAATATACACTTCTACACTACATTATACACTACTATACTACATTATATACTACACTACATTATATATTACTACACCACATTATACACTACTATACTACATTATATACAACACTACATTATATATTACTACACCACATTATACACTACTATACTACATTATATACTACACTACATTATATACTACTAAACTACATTATATAGTACTACACTACATTATACACTACTACACTACCTTATATACTACTACACTACATTATACACTACTACACTACATTATATACTACTAAACTACCTTATATACTACTACACGACATTACACACTACTACACTACATTTTATACTAATACACACCATTATACACTACAACACTACATTATATACTACTACACTACATTATATACTACTATACTACACTGTATACTAAACTACATTATATACCACTACACTACATTATACACTACTACACTACATTATACACTACTATACTACATTATATACTACTACACTACATTTTATACTACAATACATTATATACTACACTACATTATATACTACACTACATTATATACTACATCACTACATTGTATAATACTATGCTACGTTATATACTACGACACTACATTATATACTACTACACTACATGATACACTACTACACTACATTATACACTACTACACTACATTATATACCACTACACTACATTATATATTAATAAACTATATTATATACAACTACATTACATTATATACTACTACACTACATTATATACTACTATACTACATTATACACTACTAAACTAAATTATATACTACACTTCATAATAAAGGGTTTTGAGGGTTAGATCGCGTTATTTATAAATGTGTCGTAACCCTCCACCACCTGACACGGCCAATCAGCTAAAAAAGTGTTACGTTGACAAAAGACAAAAATAGTTCACTACTTTAGCCCACCGGTGTGTTGAAGAGTGAATCCACAACATTTACAGTTTTAGTAACTGTGACGTTTCGCTAATAATTACATCCAGCATCATCGGACAATTCGCCAAAATGGTAAAGCCCTCGCTTGCTCCCAGTCTTAAATAGAGCAGCATCAGGGTGACGTCATCATTTAACTCATATCAAGTGCAGTGATTTGAGGCGGAGGTATTGTAATTATATAATCGATTGGTAATCAGTCAATGGTTATGATTAGTAATATTAAATAATACATATTACAATTCCTTATAGGGGAAACACAAATTAATCAGCGGATTAGTAATGTAGCATATAATCACAATAACACACGTAACAACTAATTACTAATCTACAACCCATTACTAATCATAACCATTGACTGATTACTAATCGATTATATAATTACAATATCCCCCCCCCCCTCCGGCTCAAATCACTGCACCTGATATGAGTTAAATGATGACGTCACCCTGATGCTGCTCTATTTAAGACCGGGAGCAAGCGAGGACTTTAGCATTCTGGCGAATTGCCCGATGATGCTGGATGTATTTGCCAGCGAAACGTCACAGTACAACTCAAACTGTAATGTTGTGGATTCACTCTTCAACACACCGGTGGGCTAAAGTAGTGAACTATTTTTGTATTTTGTCAACGTGACACTTTTTTTGCTGATTGGCCGTGTCGGGTGGTGGAGGGTTATGACACATTTATAAATAAACGCGATCTAACCCAAACACCTTTATTATGAATAATATTGGTCGCGAAAGCCGACGTGTTAAATATACTACGCTACATTATACACTACTACACTACATTATATACTACTAAACTACATTATACACTACTACACTACATTATATACTACTACACTACATTATATACTACGACACTACATTATATACGACTAAACTACATTATATATTACTACACTACATTATATACTACTACACTACATTATATACTACTACACTACATTATACACTACTACACTACATTATACACTACTACACTACATTATACACTACTACACTACATTATGCACTCCTAAATTATATACTACTAAACTTCATTATACACTACTATACTACATTATATACTACACTACATTATATACTACTACACTACATTATACACTACTATACTACATTATACACTACTACATTATACACTACTACACTACATTATATACTACAATACAATATATACTACACTACATTATATACTACTACACTACATTATATACTACATACTACATAATATACTACTACACTACATTATATACTACTACACTGCATTATACACTACTAAACTACATTATATACTACACTACATTATATACTACTACACTACATTATACACTACTACACTACATTATATACTACTACACTACATTAAATACTACTACACTACATTATATACTACTAAACTACATTATATACTACTATACTACATTGTATACTACTACACTACATTATATACTACTAAACTATATTACATACTACTACACTACATTGTATACTACTACACTACATTATATACTAATAAAGTACATTATACACTACTACAGTACATTATAAACTACTAAACTACATTATATACTACTACACTACATTATATACTACTAAACTACATTATACACTACTACACTACATTATATACTACTAAACTCCATTATATACTACACTGCATTATATACTACTAAACTACATTATACACTACTACACTACATTATTCACTACATCACTACATTATATACTACTATACTACATTATATACTACTATACTAAATCAAACACTACTATACTACATTATATACTACTACACTACATTATATACTACTATACTACATTATACACTACTAAACTACATTATATACTACACTTCATAATAAAGGTTTTTGGGGGTTAGATCGCGTTATTTATAAATGTATCGTAACCCTCCACCACCCGACACGGCCAATCAGCAAAAAAAGTGTCACGTTGACAAAAGACAAAAATAGTTCACTACTTTAGCCCACCGGTGTGTTGAAGAGTGAATCCACAACATTTACAGTTTGAGTTGTACTGTGACGTTTCGCTGGTAATTACATCCAGCATCATCGGGCAATTCGCCAGAATGGTAAAGCCCTCGCTTGCTCCCGGTCTCAAATAGAGCAGCAGTAGGATGACGTCATCATTTAACTCATATCAGGTGCAGTGATTTGAGGCGGAGGTATTGTAATGATATAATCGATTGGCAATCAGTCAATGGTCATGATTACTAATATTATTAAATAATACATATTACAATTCCTTATAGGGGAAACACAAATTAATCAGCGGATTACTAATGTAGCATATAATCACAATAACACACGTAACAACCAATTACTAATCTACAACTCATTACTAATCATAACCATTGACTGATTACTAATCGATTATATAATTACAATACCCCCCCCCCCTCCGCCTCAAATCACTGCACCTGATATGAGTTAAGTGATGACGTCACCCTGATGCTGCTCTATTTAAGACCGGGAGCAAGCGAGGGCTTTACCATTCTGGCGAATTGCCCGATGATGCTGGATGTAATTACCAGCGAAACGTCACAGTACAACTCAAACTGTAAATGTTGTGGATTCACTCTTCAACACACCGGTGGGCTAAAGTAGTGAACTATTTTTGTCTTTTGTCAACGTGACACTTTTTTTGCTGATTGGCCGTGTCGGGTGGTGGAGGGTTACGACACATTTATAAATAACGCGATCTAACCCAAACACCTTTATTATGAATAATATTGGTCGCGAAAGCCTACGTGTTAAATATACTATGCTACATTATATACTACTACACTACATTATATACTGCTAAACTACATTATATACTACTACACTACATTATATACTACTACACTACACTACTTTATATACTACTACACTACATTATACACTACTACTCTACATTATACAATACTACACTACATTATACACTACTACACTACATTATATACCACTAAACTACATTATACACTACTACACTACATTATACACTACACTACATTATATATTACTACACTACATTATGTACTACTACACTACATTACACACTACTACACTGCATTTTACACTACTAAACTGCATTATATACTACTACAGTACATTATATACTACTACACTACATTATATGCTACTACACTGCATTATACACTACTATACTACATTATAAACTACTACACTACATTATACACTACTGCACTACATTATATATTACTACACTACATTATACACTACTATACTACATTATATACTACTACACTACAATCTATACTACAATACATTATATACTAATATACTACATTATATACTACTAGACCACATAATATACTACTACACTACATTATACACTACTACACTACATTATATACTACTACATTATATACTACTACACTACATTATACACTACTATACTACATTATATACTACTACACTACATTATACACTACTATACTACATTATATACTACTACACTACATTATACACTACTATACTACATTATATACTACTACACTACATTATACACTACTACACTACATTATACACTACTAAACTACATTATATATTACACTATATTATATACTATTACACTACATTATATGCTACTACACTACATTATACACTACTATACTACATTATAAACTACTACACTACATTATACACTACTACACTACATTATATATACTACACTACATTATACACTACTATACTACAATATATATTACTACACTACATTATACACTACTATACTACATTATATACTACTACACTACATTATATACTACTACATTATATACTACTACACATTATACACTACTATACTACATTATACTACTACACTACATTATACGCTACTATACTACATCATATACTACTACACTACATTACATACTACATACTACAATACATTATATACTACATTATATACTACTACACCACATTATATACTATTACACTACATTATATACTACGCTACATTATATACTACTACATTAAATACTACTACACATTATACACTACTATACTACATTATATACTACTACACTACATTATTCGCTACTATACTACATTATATACTACTACACTACATTATACACTACTACACTACATACTACTACACTACATTATATACTACTACAACTACGTTATATACTACTAGACTACATTATACACTACTATACTAAATTATAAACTACTACACTACATTATACACTACTACACTACATTTTATATTACTACACTACATTATACACTACTTCACTACATTCTATATTACTACACTACATTGTATACTACAATACATTATATACTACTATACTACATTATATACTACTACACTACATTTTATACTACTACACTACATTATATACTACTACCTGATATACTACTACACTACATTATACACTACTATACTACATTATATACTACTACACTACATTATACACTACTACACTACATTATATACTACTATACTACATTATACACTGCTATACTACATTATATACTACTATATTACATTATACACTATATTACATTATATACTACTACATTATACACTTTATACACTACTATACATTATACACTACTACACTTCATTATACACTACTATACATTATATACAATACTACACTACATCATACACTACTAAACATTATATACAATACTACTATACATTATATACTACTACACTACATTATACACTACTATACATTATATACAATACGTTATATACTACAGCACAGCGACTGCCTCTGCTTTACGAACGAGTTGGGGTCCAGGAGGTCCGTCCGTTCGTAAGTTAAATTTGTTCGTAAGTTAAATTTGTTCGTAAGTCGAACGTTCGTAAGTTTGAGGAGTCCCCGTTTTGGTTAGAGGCAGGGCGGAGAGGAGACTGCGATGTTGATTGGCTGGACAGGGGGGAGAGTGGCGAGGTGATTGGCTGATGAAGGGAGGGGGTTAGGGGCGGGGGTTAGAGATGGGGGAGGGGCTATGGGGGGGTTAGAGGGGGTTAGGGGGTGGGGCGTTAAATATTTGTGAGGGGGTGCTTGGAGCACCGTGACACTGGGGGAGCGGTGGTGCAACGGTTAGCGCGCTCGGGCTCACTCCGTCAGTCCTAACTCACTCGCTCCGTGACTCCGCAAGTGGAAAATGGGTCCAGTCGATCGCGGCCTCACAGCTGAACTGTAACCCACCCCCCCTCACCCACCCACTCACTCACCAACGCACCCACTCATTCACCCACTCAGTCATCCACTCACTCACCCACTCACTCACCCACTCAGTCATCCACTCACTCACCCACTCACTCACCCACTCAGTCACCCACTCATTCACCCACTCAGACATCCACTCACTCACCCACTCACTCACCCACTCAGTCATCCACTCACTCACCCACTCACTCACCCACTCAGTCATCCACTCACTCACCCACTCACCCACCCACTCACTCACCCACTCACTCACCCACTCAGACGTCCACTCACTCACCCGCTCAGTCACCCACTCAGTCATCCACTCACTCACCCACTCACTCACCCACTCAGTCATCCACTCACTCACCCACTCAGTCATCCACTCACTCACCCACTCACTCACCCACTCACTCACCCACTCAGTCATCCACTCACTCACCCGCTCACTCACCCACTCAGTCATCCACTCAGTCATCCACTCACTCACCCACTCACTCAACCACTCAGTCATCCACTCACTCACCCGCTCATTCACCCACTCAGACGTCCACTCACTCACCCACTCACTCACCCACTCAGTCATCCACTCACTCACCCACTCACTCACCCACTCAGTCATCCACCTACTCACCCACTCAGTCACCCACTCAGTCACCCACTCACTCACCCACTCAGTCATCCACTCAGTCATCCACTCACTCACCCACTCACTCGCCCACCCACTCACCCACTCACGCACTCACCCACTCAGTCACTCACCCACTCAGTCACCCACCCACTCACCCACCCACTCACTCACCCACCCACTCACTCACCCACCCACTCACCCACCCACTCACTCACCCACGCACTCACCCACTCAGTCACCCACCCACTCACCTACCCACTCACGCACTCACCCACTCAGTCACCCACCCACTCACCCACCCACTCACTCACCCACCCACTCACCCACCCACTCACTCACCCACTCACTCACCCACTCACTCACCCACTCAGTCACCCACCCACTCATCCACTCACCCACTCACCCACCCACTCACTCACCCACTCAGTCACCTACTCAGTCACCTACTCACCCACTCACTCACTCACCCACTCACTCACCCACTCACCCACTCGCCCTACCGACCCAGGTACAATCTTCCTACATAAATCATTAACCTATTATAAACCACCCAGATGCACACTCATCCACCCCCCTAGACACCCACCCACTCACTCACCCACCCACTCACTCACCCACTCCCTCACTCACCCACCCCTTCTCTAACCCACTCACTCAGCTGAGCTTTGCCATCACGAGTTTCGGCGGCTGCCAAATCACCAGCAGCTGCCAAAGCATCAGCAGCAGCCAAATCAGCAAGCAGCAGCAGCATCAGCAGCAGCTGCTGCACACTCAACAACACCACCGCCACAACCACCGCAACCACCGCCACCACAAACACCACCACCACCGCAATCACCGCCACCGCCACCACAAACACCACCGCAACCACAAACACCACCACCACAAATACCGTCACCGCCACCACCACAACCACAAACACCACCACCACCACAAACACCGCCACCGCCACCACAAACACCACCACCACAAACACCACCACCGCCACCACAAACACCACCACCACAAACACCACCACCGCCACCACAAACACCACCACCACCACAAACACCACCACCGCCACAACCACCACCGCCACAACCACCACCACCACCACCACAAATACCGTCACCGCCACCACCACAACGACAAACACCACCACAAACACCACCACCACAAACACCACCACCGCCACAACCACCACCGCCACAACCACCACCACCACCACAAATACCGTCACCGCCACCACCACAACCACAAACACCACCACAAACACCGCCACCGCCACCACAAACACCACCACCACAAACACCGCCACCGCCACCACAAACACCACCACCACAAACACCGCCACCACCACAACCACCACCACAAACACCGCCACCACCACAACCACCACCACCACCACCACAAACACCGCCACCACAACCACCGCCACAACCACCACCACCCCCCTACAGCGATGCCCTTCCCAGCGATGCTGGAGCACGTGGGCAGCGCGGGCCGCTTCCAGCTGCTGCACGTGTTTCTCAACGCGTTCCCGCTCCTCTTCCTCGCCTCCCACAACCTGCAGCAGAACTTCGGCGCAGCCACTCCGCCCCATCGCTGCCGCGTGCCCTGGCTCGTACGGGGACCCGGCAATGGCACTGTGGAGTGGCCGCCGGGTGGCGGCGCTGGTGGTGTCATGAGTGGTGGTGGAATGAGTGGTGGTGTAATGAATGGTAGTGGTGTAATGAGTGGTGGTGTAATGAATGGTGGTGGTGTAATGAGTAGTGGTGTAATGAGTGGTGGTGTAATGAATGGTGGTGGTGTAATGAATGGTGGTGGTGATGGTAGTGGTGTAATGAGTGGTGGTGGTGTAATGAATGGTGGTGGTGTAATGAGTGGTGGTGGTGTAATGAATGGTGGTGGTGTAATGAGTAGTGGTGTAATGAGTGGTGGTGTAATGAATGGTGGTGGTGGAGCTGCTACTCAGACTACCACCTCCACCTCCACCCACCACCACCACCACACCTCTCCGTCACCACCACCACCACCACGACCTCCACCGACCAACTCGCTGGAGACGCGGCTCTTGGCCGTGGCCGTTCCGATGTCCCCCAGCGGGGTGCCGAGCTCCTGCTACGAGTTCGCACGACCTCAGTGGCATCTGCTGCATCAGCTGCAGCAGCAGCAGCAGAGCAAGGAGCTAGAGGATGCGCCAGTGGAGGATGCGCAAGTGAAGGATGCACAAGTGAAGGATGCACAAGTGAAGGATGCACAAGTGAAGGATGCACAAGTGAAGGATGCACAAGTGAAGGATGCACAAGTGAAGGATGCACAAGTGAAGGATGCACCAGCGACCACGCAGATATCGCAGCAGGGAAAGGCGGACGAGATGTTGGATGAGGCTGCGGTGCAGATCAGCTGTTCACACGGATGGGTTTACGATCAGAGCCAGTACCAGTCTACCATCGTGACGGAGGTGAGATCTCCTCCTCGATCATCAGCAACATCATCATCATCGGAACAATCATCCTCATCAGCAGCAGCATCGTTGTCATCATCAGAATCATCAGGAAAATCATCATCAGAAGAATCATCATCGCAACAGTCATCAGCAGCAGCAGTAGCAGCAGAATCGTCATCGTGAGCAGAATCCTCATGTGTGAGTGGCTGTGTGTGTGAGTGGCTGTGTGTGTGAGTGGCTGTGTGAGTGGCTGGCTGTGTGTGTGAGTGGCTGTGTGTGTGAGTGGCTGTGTGAGTGAGTGGCTGTGTGAGTGAGTGGCTGTGTGAGTGGCTGTGTGAGTGGCTGTGTGTGTGAGTGGCTGTGTGTGTGAGTGGCTGTGTGAGTGAGTGGCTGTGTGAGTGGCTGTGTGAGTGAGTGGCTGTGTGAGTGGCTGTGTGAGTGAGTGGCTGTGTGAGTGGCTGTGTGTGTGAGTGGCTGTGTGTGTGAGTGGCTGTGTGAGTGAGTGGCTGTGTGAGTGAGTGGCTGTGTGAGTGGCTGTGTGAGTGGCTGTGTGTGTGAGTGGCTGTGTGTGTGAGTGGCTGTGTGAGTGAGTGGCTGTGTGAGTGGCTGTGTGTGTGAGTGGCTGTGTGTGTGAGTGGCTGTGTGTGTGAGTGGCTGTGTGTGTATGAGTGGCTGTGTGTGTGAGTGGCTGTGTGTATGAGTGGCTGTGTGTGTGAGTGGCTGTGTGTGTGGCTGTGTGTGTGAGTGGCTGTGTGTGTGTGTGAGTGGCTGTGTGTGTGTGAGTGGCTGTGTGTGTGAGTGGCTGTGTGAGTGAGTGGCTGTGTGAGTGGCTGTGTGAGTGAGTGGCTGTGTGAGTGGCTGTGTGTGTGAGTGGCTGTGTGAGTGAGTGAGTGGCTGTGTGAGTGACTTTGTGCGTGAGTGGCTTTGAGTGAGTGGCTGGGTGTGAGTGACTGTGTGTGTGAGTGGCTGTGTGAGTGACTGTGTGTGAATGAGTGGCTGTGTGTGTGAGTGGCTGTGTGTGTGAGTGGCTGTGTGTGTGAGTGGCTGTGTGAGTGAGTGGCTGTGTGAGTGAGTGGCTGTGTGAGTGGCTGTGTGTGTGAGTGACTGTGTGAGTGACTGTGTGTGTGTGTGAGTGACTGTGTGTGAGTGACTGTGTGTGAGTGGCTGTGTGAGTGAGTGACTGTGTGTGAGTGAGTGCCTGTCTGTGAGTGGCTGTGTGTGTGTGTGAGTGACTGTGTGTGAGTGGCTGTGTGAGTGGCTGTGTGTGAGTGGCTCTGTGAGTGGCTGTGTGAGTGGCTGTGTGTGTGAGTGGCTGTGTGAGTGGCTGTGTGTGTGAGTGACTGTGAGTGGCTGTGTGTGTGTGAGTGGCTTTGTGTGTAAGTGGCTGTGTGTGAGTGGCTGTGTGAGTGAGTGGCTGTGTGTGAGTGGCTGTGTGAGTGGCTGTGTGTGTGAGTGACTGTGTGTGAGTGACTGTGTGTGTGTGTGAGTGACTGTGTGTGAGTGGCTGTGTGAGTGGCTGTGTGTGAGTGGCTGTGTGAGTGGCTGTGTGTGAGTGGCTGTGTGAGTGGCTGTGTGTGTGACTGTGTGTGAGTGAGTGCTGGCCTGCCTACGATCCATCCTGGGTTTAACCAGACTGAATTGTGTGAGGAGCTCACAAATCCTTGAAAGATCTGGGCAAGGTCCCATCGGTGAGCTCCACCGGCGGGCAAGGCTGCGATGGCTGGGTCATGTAGCCCGCATGCCCAGCCACCGCATGCCGAAACAGCTTTTGTTCGGCCGGATTGAGGGGGCTAAGCGGGCGCGGCACGGGCTAGAGAAGAGATGGAGTGATGTGGTACAGGAGGACGTGGAGCTGAGTGGACTTGACGATGACTGGTACCAGCGGTGTCAAGATCGGCCTCTGTGGAGG